>JARQOC010000009.1:19558234-19632798 GCA_033576535.1 Allobates femoralis
GGGAGTTTAAATATGCAATGGAATAATAGTGCACCGTAATGGAAGTAGCAATCTTAGGCTGGCTTCACACCACGGTGTGATCCAGTCCGGGGCTGTCCTGGATGACCCTGACAGCCCCGGACCGGATCAGCACACAGAACTGGAAAGCCAAATGTGCCCTCTGGTCCTGTGTGCAGCCGGATGGCTGTAATTGCATCCGCAGCTGCTGATTTTCAAGACCGCGGCTAGCAGGGAGCTAGCCGCGGTCCTGAAACAACAGCTGCATTCAGCCACCGGTATCCGGTTCCCGCCTCTGGGAGAATCCGGGATCCGGCAAATTGGGGAGATTTTTCTCCCCGGACAGAAAAATGATGCAAGCATCATTTGTGTGTCCGGAGAGAATAATCCGGATTCTCCCGGATTCCACCGGAGAGATGAAACCGGATGGCAGAGAGCTGCTATCTGGCTCCATCCGGCCCCATAGGCTACTATGGGGCCAAAAACCGGTCTGGGGCAGCCTGGTTTACACCGGAGAGCCCCGGACCGGATCACACCGTGGTGTGAAGCCAGCCTTAGAGGTCAAATTTGACCCTATAAAGGGCCTTCCCTATAAGAAGCCAAACCAGAAACTCCAGACACATATCAGGCTGTTTGCCCTCATCAGTACAAAGCAGGAGAACTGATTTGGACAGGTGAGAGGCCTCTGACAAAGGGGTCAAACGTGTCTTTGAATTCAGTTCCCAGTTGGTGGTAGTTGAGTTTCCATGCTCTTCCGATCTAAATCTTTGCGCTTTTGACTCAGTTACAAAAGACGTGACCCTCTGGCTCTTCTCATCCTCTTGCCCTACCACCTGCATTAGTGAGTATATTTTCTCGTCAAATCTCTGTTGCGTGCTGTTTCTACTCAACAAACCTAAAATTTGTTCCAATCAATCAGATGACTTATGTGTCATTCATCTCTGACTGGACCTATTATGAAAGCCTATACTGTAGATCATTGTTGGCAACACAGCTCTACAAATAAATAGGGACTGTGCTCCCAACAATGTGCAATCTGTATGGTGACATAATTACATATATATATATGTATATACCGTGCCTTGTGAAATTATTCGTCCCCCTTGAACTTATCATCCTTTTGCCACATTTCAGGCTTCAAACATAAAGATATAAATTCTAATTTTTTTGTGAAGATTTAACAACAAGTGGGACACAATCATGAAGTGGAACCAAATTTATTGCATATTTTAACCTTTTGTAACAAATAAAAAACTGAAAAGTGGGGCGTGCAATATTATTCATCCCCTTTACTTTCACTGTAGCAAACTCTCTCCAGAAGTTCAGTGCGGATCTCTGAATGATCCAATGTTGTCCTAAATGACTGGAAATGATAAATAGAATCCACCTGTGTGTAATCAAGTCTCTGTATAAATGCACCTGCTCTGTGATATTCTCAGGGTTCTGTTTTAAGTGCAGAGAGCATCTTGAAGACCAAGGAACACACCAGGCAGGTCCGAGATACTGTTGTGGAGAAGTTTAAAGCCGGATTTGGATACAAAAAGATTTCCCAAGTTTTAAACATCTCATGGAGCACTGTGCAAGCGATCATATTGAAATGGAAGGAGGATCAGACCGCTGCAAATCTACCAAGACCCGGCCGTCCCTCTAAACTTTCATCTCAAACAAGGAGAAACTGATCAGAGATGCAGCCAAAAGGCCCATGATCACTCTGGATGAATTGCAGAGATCTACAGCTGAGGTGGGAGAGTCTGTCCATAGGACAACAATCAGTCGTACACTGCACAAATCTAGCCTTTATGGAAGAGTGGCAAGAAGAAAGCCATTTCTCAAAGATATCCATAAAAAGTCTCGTTTGAAGTTTGCCACAAGCCGCCTGGAGACACCAAACATGTGGAATAAGGGGCTCTGGTCAGATGAAACCAAAATCAAACTTTTTGGCCACAATGCAAAACGATATGTTTGGCATAAAAGCAACACAGCTCGTCACCCTCAAAACACCATTCCCACTGTCAAACATGGTGGTGGCAGCATCATGGTTTGGGCCTGCTTTTCTTCCCGCCTCCAGCCCTCTCTTGTTCAGCCTCCTGTTTGTGTCATCGCTGTTGCTGGTGTCCTTCCTTGCCTGCAGCCCTCTCTTGTTCAGCCTCCTTTATGTGTCTTCCCTCCACAAAGAGAGCAATGGGCGGGACTGGTCCCAGCAGCTGAAATGCCTCATGCTAGTGACATCAGCGCCGGAGCCCGCCCCACTGCATGAATACAGTATAATCTAGAGCAAGGCGGGCTCCGGCGCTGACGTCACCGGCAGGAGACGATCCAGCTGCTGGGAACTGGTCCCGCCCATTGCTCACTCTGTGGAGGGGAGACACATAAAGGAGGCTAAACAAGAGAGGGCTGGAGGCTGAACGAGAGAGGGCTGCAAGCAGGGAGGACACCAGCAACAGCGATGACACAAACAGGAGGCTGAACAAGAGAAGGCTGGAGGCGGGAAGGACACCATACAACAGTGAGGACTCATTACTGAGTAAGTCCCTCCGGACTCCTTATCCATAAACTTTATAAAGTCTTTTTTTACAACTTACAGGGCGGTTAGAGACATGGGGGACCCCTTCCCTGAATGCAGCAGACACGCTGCATTCAGTACTGCATTCAGTTAGCATAGCACCAGGGAGGCGACAGCTCCTCTTTAAAGCATCACTATAACATTTTCTTTTTTCAGCACTAGTGTGGTGCTTTAAATGTAGGTCCCCTGCCCCTAGTATTATCCTCACTCTCCAGCATTTACATCCTTTTGGCAACGCTCTGGTTCCGTGGTACTATCTTGTGATTGTATCTTCTACTGGCTGGACATCACAAGCTACAAACTCCAAATGCATATCTATGAGAGCGAAGAATAAGGACAGAATGAGGCTGTCATAGAGCTAAATTGAGTTGTGACTGGCGGACTCCAGTTGCTAGTAGGTCACAAATCACCAAAGACCGACCGAAGCAGTGGTAATACAAGATAAAGCTGCCCCTTCCCCAACAAAAAAAGATTCTTATATTTCCATAAAAAAAAATAGTTCCAATTTCGTTTTATGGCTTTTACTGTGTTTCGTTTAAAGTGTTCTCTCATCCTCATTGAGGGGGAGAATTGCAAAGTGCTTTTAAAAAGAATCAATTTGGCATCTGAACTCCTATCAAAAATCCTCTTCGTTCTCAAGAGCGGAGGGATTTCATACATTTCACTGTCTAGGTTACAGAGAAGTGGCCGGTTAAGGGAAAAGTAGGTTGCAAGCACTCGTCTTCAAAGATAGAAAATAAAATATTGAAATATCTTTAGCCATGACTAAGAACCATTTAATAATATTAGTTCGAAATGCAAAGGTTCATAAGGCTATCTTTTTCTACTTATATTCTTTTTATGAAATTGTATATTTATCTTATGATCTTTGAAGATGAGTGCAGGAAATTCCCCTTGTCCTAACTAGTAGTCAACTGGGATCCGTTGTTGTACACTGTCACTATACCATCATGCTGCATGAGCTATTTTTTCCTACTCAAGGTGGCTGGTTATCTACACAAGGACCCTGGATCTGGCCAGCTTCATTGTCCCTTCACTTCTGTACTGCAGATGCAAAACTACCCATTAGCAGCCTAGGAGAGAACACTGTCCGAACCAGTGACGTGACCCATAACGCTGGTCCAAACAGTCCATCTTCAGGACCGCAACGCTGCAAGCAAAGCAAGAAGTCAGGAAGCAGATAAGTGTGTGCTGCTGAACACAGGGAATGAGACAAATCCTTTAAAGGGATTCTTTCAACAAGTTTTAGCTATCTATGTTGTCTGAGATCATAAGCACCTGAAGAATTTGTCCCTTATTACTCTATGTGTTGTTTCAATAAAATCAGTATTTTATCAGCAGTAGATTATCACTAAAGAACTAGTTGTCTTGTGCCATGTAGTGCTGTCGCTTTCTGCCACCCTGCCCCAACACAGATTAGCTTCTTTCCGTCTATGCACAGTGTACATAGGCTGCCTTCACATTGGCGTTCCCCTCCGCAGCGTTCTGCGGAGGGGAAGCGCCATGTGTGCGCAGCCAGCACAAGCCCCTATCTTTATAATGGGAGCGCACGGTGCTGCGCTTGACTGCGCATGATCGTGCGCACCCATTCACTCCCACATGTGATCTGTGCGCAGGCGGACGCCTGCGCACAAATCACACACTCTCCTCCGCACCAGGGACGCAACATGTTGCATTTCTGGTGCGGACGAGACTGGGTGATTTGTGCGCAGGGAATGGGAGCGCACGGTCATGCGCAGTCAAGCGCAGCACCGTGCGCTCCCATTATAAAGATAGGGGCTTGTGCTGGCTGCGCACACATGGCGCTTCCCCTCCGCAGAACGCTGCGGAGGGGAACGCCAGTGTGAACCCAGCCATAGAGAGCTGCCAGTCAGGTTGTGGACGGGGTAATACAGAGCTCAGCATTCAGAGAACTGATAGATCTGCAGCAGACAAAACAGTGATTGTATCAAAACTGTAGGGAGTGGCACATAGCTGGAATCAGGGCCTCTGCCACGTCATCATGGGGTTGATGGTCTTCATCCTTCATCAAACATAAATGAATGATTTCTAAATTAACTGGACATTCTAACAGTCAACACGGAACACCACATAGTCCTTTATTGCATTGTATACTGCATGCTGTTTTTAAAACAATTATATCATGGTAACACATTAACCGACCATCATTATTAAAATGATATAGGGAGAAAATGTAAAGATTGTTAGTTAGATCATAACAGGACTAGTATAGACTGTAATTATCTCTTTAATCCAATCAATTTAGTTAGTGAATGTTTCTCTCTTTTTCCCTTTAATGTGTGTAACCTGCCCAATAAATAACATTCACCGCTGCAAAAGTTGCTGGGAAAATTGCCCTAGAGTAGACATCGATGGTATCAGCATCTATGGGCTTCAGGTACATTTTCAGCCGCCTCCCTTTGTTTTTCGGCGTTTGTTCACGTCCGTGGTCACGTTGCCTCTTGACTCTTGCCAGGCCCCCCGTTATGCTTGGAATGATTGTCTCTTTATGTGACTGCTTACAATTTACTCCCAAAATGGAAAATGTAAATAAAACAATGGCGTCTTTTCCATCCTGAAGGGTCACCTGAAACACAGGGTGATGATGATATCACTGCAGTGATGAGTATCATTGGAGACATTGCACACAATAATAATGAGAGGTGGGAGTGTGTAGCTACAATGTTTTCTGTTTAGTCTCAATGTCTTCATGCTATCAATTGCTCAGTAAAATATGCAGTTCGCCTTCGTTGTATGTGGTTGATGAAGTTATTTAATAATGTGAACATGTATAATTTGCATATCTTGACTACTACATCTAAATATGTTGGCAATACTAAGTTTTGTGGCCATAGTAGTGCTTTCCCATTAAAGCCTTGCTATAGGTGGCCTCTTGTTATATAGTTGATATAGTTGAGAGAATGCACCTTGATGTTATGTTTCTGGAAGTCACTGTCATGGGCGCTCTATTAGGCAGGACCTTGATGTGGTGTAATGTGAGGTGTGTAGGTCAGCACCACAGCGTAGGGCAGTGTTTCCCAACTTGAGTCCTCAGGAGCCAACAGTGCATGTTTTCAGGATTTCTTTAGTATTGCATACACAACGGATTTATGATGGATAAAATGCTAAGGAAATCCTGAAAACATGCTCTGTTGGCAGGGGTGCACCAAGCCCCCCTGCCGCCTGAGCCGCAGGTTGAGGACCGGGGGGGGGGGGGTTTGGTGGGGGGGAGGTGGGGAGGGTGCTGTCGGATCCCAGCACTGCCGCCCCTTTATAGCCACGGGTGAGGACCAAGGGGGAGGGGGGGTGCTGTCAGAGGCCACCGCTTGGTGGGTCTTACCTGCACTGAGCCGCCGGCGCCATGACAGGGGGACGCTGTGCGCATATGGCGCCGCCCCCTTATGCACAGCCGCTCCCCCTGCCTGTTGCCGCCTGAATGAAAGGGCTCACACTGTCCAATGGACGGTGCGGCCCTGTCTGTTGGTGGCTCCTAAGGACTCCAGTTAGGCAACCCTGGAGTAGGCCATGGAAAGGTTTGGTATTTAGCAGCTTAGTCATCCTATCTGGAGCTGGGATATGCTGGGATCTTGGTGTTCTTGTTGACAGCTTGTGCTGAGATTCTGCAAGTGTTCCCAGTCTCCTGTAATTGCTCAGCCTTTTAGCTCTGCAGTTCTCCAGAGCACTGCCAGTCTTAGTTTCAGCTCTGAGGTGCTAAGTTGGTCTCTTGACTCTGTGCTCTTTAAATTCATTTTTTGCTGCCTGACCTTGCCTGTATTTGACCATTCTTTTGTCTTGTTCCTCTGTCCTGATCCACTTCTCTTCAGGTAACTGACTTTAGACTGTGACTTAACTACACCTCTGTTTAATCCCTCTGTCTTGATTTGATCTCCTGGCATCTGACCCGAATTATTGACTATTCTACTTCTTCTTGTCTGTGTGGTGACTAGAATCACAGATGTGAGTTATGGTAGAGAATCTAAATTGTTCCAGCTGAATGCAACCCCGAGGCCTCCTGTGCTGGTAGTAAGCGGCTTTAGGGAGATATAAGTACATTTTCTCCATGTGACTCATTGAAGTAAAGGCTTTGGATACTTTTAACATGAAAAAAATGATTTTTACACACAGTGGGTGAAATAAGTATTGAACACGTCACCAATTGTCTACTTAAAGATATTTCTCACCAGATGTTGGTAACAACCAAACCAATCCACACAGGGAAAGAAATCAAATCATAGATGTCTATCAATTTAGTGATGTGAAATAATGAGAAATAACCCAGGGAAAAAGTATTGAACACATGAAGAAAGAGAGATGCAAAAAGCCATGGAAAGTCATGACATCAGCTGAAATCTATCAGTAATTAAAACGCAATCCTGCCACTTAGTGATGAATAATATCAGCTGGTTCAACTGATGACCTGTAAAAAGGTGTCTCAATACCAAGGTGCCACACAAGAAACATCTCATGATGGGTAAAACCAGTTAGCTAACATAATGGTTACGAAATATACTGCTGGCATTGGCTACCGAAGAATTTCTAAAACACTGATGGTTCCAATGAGCGCTGTTGGGGCCATAATCCAGAAATGATAAGAACGTAACTTCACCATAAACTGGGCTCGAACGGGTGCACCCTACAATATTTTAGTCAGAGGAGTGATAAGAATTAAGAGTTGTCCAAGAGCCAAGGACAATGACACAAAGACCTGGAATCAACAGGTACAATTGTTTCAAAGAAAAGAATAAGTTATGGTACCTTTACTCGCCGCCACCGAAAGGTAGAAACCGGCAGGTATCGGACACAATTGTACCTGATACCTTGAAAACACAGCAAAGTGGCGGCGTGTAATTCAGGAAGTTCCTTCCTGTCTCTTTGGATACCTGTGTTTCAGCCGTGCTCAAAAACAAGCAGGCATAATCCCTATGGTGGCGGCGTTTAATCGGGGCACAGGCAAGGTATTTGAGTTCCCTGGGGCGTGCCACAGCGTCATGTATACCACGCCCCATCAGCTATCATTGGTGGGGACTACTGTGCACCCATTGGTTGTCCCTGCATAGGGCGGCACATTTAACGAGCTGACCAGTCACAATACACATTTGCTATAGCGTCATGTATTAGCCAGCCTCCCTGCGCTGGCTGGCCAATCATGATGTTATTGCATTGTCCAATCACCGTACGAGCGTCACGTAATACACAACTGTCACGCCTATGTAGTTACGGCGCACAATATGTACGCCCAGATTCCCTTGTGGTAGTGGCGTGTGAATCAGGGAAGGTGCTCCACAGAAGGTAACCTGCGGCACCAGTCGGCACTTCCGGGGAACGAAAATACCTTCTGTGGAGCACCTTGTGGCGGCGTGTATTTGCGGCATCAGGTACTGTTAGCAACCGTTGCAAACGCGCGCGTGCACGTGCGGTGCCCACCTGTTGCTACCCTCGGTGGCGGCGTGTAAAGGTACCATAATGCACTCATCCTCCATGGCCTGATGCATGTTTAACACACAAGACTCCATTTCTGAATAAAAAACATTCAAGTTTGCTCAACAACATTTAGACAAACCTGTGAAATACTGGGAGAACATAGTCAGGTCAGATGAGACCAAACTTTAGCTCTTTGAATGCCATAATAGACACCATGTTTGTAGACCAAAAGGAAGAAAACAAAACAAAACACCATACCAACAGTGAAGTTTGTAGGTAGGAACATCATGGTGTGGGGCAGCTTTTCAGCTTATAGCACTGGCAAATTTTATATAATTGAAGGAAGGATGAGTGGACAAATGTACAGAGGTATTCTTGATAATAATCTGCTGCCATCTACCAGGCTAATGAAGATAAAACAAGGGTGGACATTTCCAAAAGACAATGATCCCAAATACACAGCCAAGCAAACTCTCAATTGGATTAAGGGAAAGAAAATAAAGCTGCAAGAATGGCCGAGCCAATTACTGGAGCTGAATCTAATAGAAAATGTATGGAAGGAACTAAAGCTCAGAGTTCATAGAAGGATCCAATGGACCTGCAGGATGTGAAGAGTGTTTGTGTGGAAGAATGGGCCAAAATCCACCTGAGCAATGCGGGCGATTAGTTTCTTCATACAGGAGGCGTCTTGAAGCTTCATCATCAACAAAGGCTTTTGTATGGAGTATTAAATAAATTTCAGTGAGCGTGTTCAATACTTTTTCCCTGTGTCATTTCTCATTACTACATATCACTACATTTATAGACATCGATTGTTTGATTTCTTTACCTGTGTGAATTGGATGGGTTGTTACCGATATCTGGTGATGAATTCATGTCAATAGCACCTTTAGAAATATATTTACTTAGAAAATTGTTGACATGTTCAAAATTTATTTCAACCATGGTATATTAGTGAGTACCTTTAATCAATAAAATTGCACTAACTTTCAGTCTACAATGTTCATTCCATCATTCATTTACCGTCTTCTGACTGTATGGTCTGGGCCTATGATGGTCATGCCCATAAAGGTTGGGTGAGTTAGCTGGGAAGAACAAGACAGCACCCCAACCTCAAACCCATTCATCACCACTGGGATGACCTAGAACAGAAGTTATGAGCCCGGCCTCCCTCCAACATCAGTGTGTGACCTCACTAATGCTCTTCTGGATGAAGGGGCAAACGTTCCAAGATGCCTCCAAAATCTTATGGACAACCAGAAGAGTGGAAGTTGTTATATCTGCAATGGTGGGACCGATCTATGTAAATGTCTAGGTGTAATGTTTAGGTGTCCCAGTACATTTCTCCACATAGTCAAAGCTTAGCCTATTGTCTTACCTTGCCTTTACTCTTGTGATCCACTGGTTTCTTCTGCTTCTTCATATAATCAGCATTATAGTGAGCAAAAGCAAATTCTACAAGGGCTGCGAACACGAAGACATAGCATATCAAGAAGTAGACATCCAGAGCTTTGACTGCAGACGCTCTGGGAAGAGAGGTGCTTGCACTGACCATAAGAGTTGTCATGGTAAGAACAGTAGTTATTCCTAGGAAGACAAAAGATCTAATTTAGTCATGCATTTTATCTCTTTTATATACTCAATATGGAGCATCTGTTCAGATAGACAGGGGCCTCTATTAGAATTGGAGAATGAGCATGAAATATTGGCTTAAATTGGTTTTATGGCATTTATTATGATACCTACAAAATCAAATGCTACATGGTTAAAAAGATAAAAATCCTCTTATTAAAAAAAAAAAAACAAACCTGGAAAACGTATTGGTAATCTGTGCTCCTGTTCAGAGAATGTATGTTATGCTGGCCCTTATAGTCTCTAAAACACTGATTACTTAAAGAGGTTTTCCCATGAAAAAAGTTAATTTTATTAAACAGATCTTGGAAAAATAACATTTTCACAATTGGATGTGTTTTAAAAAATGTTCTTGTGCTGAGATAATCTTATATACAGTATATGTCCCTGCTATGTACTGTCTAATGGATGTGTCTGACCGTACAGGGACATGGTCTGATCATACCACATCTCCTGTGCTGAGATAATCTTATATATGTGTCCCTGCTATGTACTGTGTAATGGATGTGTCTGACTGTACAGGGACATGGTATGATCATACCACATCTCCTGTGCTGAGATAATCTTATATATGTGTCCCTGCTATGTACTGTGTAATGGATGTGTCTGACCGTACAGGGACATGGTCTGATCATACCATGTCTCCTGTGCTGAGATAATCTGATATATGTGTCCCTGCTATGTACTGTGTAATGGATGTGTCTGACCGTACAGGGAAATGGTCTGATCATACCACATCTCCTGGACTGAGATAATCTTATATATGTGTCCCTGCTATTTACTGTGTAATGGATGTGTCTGACCGTACAGGGACATGGTCTGATCATACCACATCTCCTGTGCTTAGATAATCTTATATATGTGTCACTGCTAAGTACTGTGTAATGGATGTGTCTGACCGTACAGGGAAATGGTCTGATCATACCACATCTCCTGGACTGAGATAATCTTATATATGTGTCCCTGCTATTTACTGTGTAATGGATGTGTCTGACCGTACAGGGACATGGTCTGATCATACCACATCTCCTGTGCTTAGATAATCTTATATATGTGTCACTGCTAAGTACTGTGTAATGGATGTGTCTGATCATACATGGACATGGTCTGATCATACCACATCTCCTGTGTTGAGATAGGCTGGGGTCACATTTGCGTTCCAAAATTCAGATCCTGATCCGGTTTTGAGCTGTTAAAAAGCTCAAAACCGGATCAGGAACCGCAGCCCATAGGAGCCCATAATGTAAACCGGATTGCACTACATGCAATCTGGCTACCGCATCCGGATTTGCAGCCTGCGTGAAAAATCCTGCAGGCTGCAGTTTTCGGAGCGATTTGCAATCCGCAGCAGGATTGCTATAATGGGCTCCTGCGGGAGCCCATGCGGCTGCCGCAAGTCACATGTGAATGCCTGCGGCAGCCGTATGCTTTGTTCATCCCTGCTGCCGCAGAGATGAAAAAAGGATTAAATGTTAATAATAGATGTGGGCAACATGTCTCTAGGAGGTGCCCACCCTCCCTAGAGACATGCTGTCCACACAGGTCAGCATGTGAGGGGTTAATATGTGCAATTATAGTATTGCCGGCTATTGTCGGTATTTACAATTTTATGAATGAAACCCGGCGGTTCCTCGCTGTGGAGGAGATACAGTGCGTAATCTTCGTACTGTATGAGCCGCTACCCATGGTCCTGAAAGCTTTAACATTAGGTCTATGGGCAGCGCACCTCCATAGACCTAATGTTACAGCTTTTAGGACCCTGGAAAGCGGCTCATACAGTACGTAGATTACGTACTGTATCTCCTCCACAGCGAGGAACCGCCGGGTTTCATTCATAAAATGTGATATAAATAAATTTTAAAGTGCTTAGTGCCTAATAAAACATAGAAAAAGCGATTATTTTTTTTAGTTTAAGTTTCTTAAAGGTAACCCATCCTTTTTACTTTTAAGCTGCTTTTCATTCACACATTCAGTCTGAACTTAGGCTCTTCATTAATGTATTTATATCACATATAATTCCTCTGGTTAATAAAAACTACAGTGCTAATAAGTCCCTTATAATTGTTGGCATAGCAGAGGAGGAGAATAGTGCGCAGGTGCAGCAAAGCCAAGATGACGCACAGTGACACTCCCCCTGTTGCCATAGTAACAGTAAACAGGGACCTGGCGCATGAGCAGTAGTTACTTCCAACAAAGCTGAGCCCTGCACTATACAAGGAACCATGAAGTAATGGCGCTGCACACATACTATGCTAATATGGAACACAATCAAAAAGAATCATTTACACATGTGAAAGAGGCCCCTAATCAATATAATAATGTTCTATCTTATAATGAATATTACTTATGTTAACAGATGTCTAACAGGAAACATTAACTGGCGCATGTAATGGATATGTGAGCACATTAGCACTTTCTTTGTATTAGAGGTAAATTGATTAATGGATGTTGTATTGATTGTAAATAGGCGATATGTATAAGAACCTGGGCTATAGAGTTTGTGATTGCTTGACAAAAGGCGAGGGGGCCTGAAACGTGGCCTGTGCCCTGAACGTGGAGCCAAAATAAAAGCATAAGATGACATCTTAATGGAGTGCTGCAGCGGAATTCTTTATATCGTATGTATATTGTGCTGTGAAGGGAGCCAAGCTGAACTGCACCCACAGTCATTGCTGCTCAAAAAGCTTTGATGAGATAGATAGGTAGAGATAGATAGATAGATAGATAGATAGATAGATAGATAGATAGATAGATAAATACAGGGGCGGAACTACACTGGTGCAGCTGGTGCAGCCGCACCAGGGCCCCGGCCGGTTAGGGGGCCCCTTCAAGCCTGGAGGGGGGCCCCCAGCCGACCCCCGCAAGCCGCCGCCAGAGGAGAGGAGGGTCAGGCAAGGGAAGCAGAGAGCTTCCTGCTTCCCTTGCCTGATCCAGCCCCTCCTCTCCTCTGCTCCTCCGGCCCCTAGCAGACATCCGGCGCGGCTCCCAGGTAGGAGAGCATCGCGCCTGCGGCTCCCAGCGGCTCCTAGCGGCTCCCAGCGGCACCCACCCCCCCCCTTTCCGGGCCGAGCCGACGGCCAGCAGCACCCCTCCCCCCGGGCCGCGCCGACGGCCAGTAGCCCCGCCCCCCCGGTCCTCTCCTGCACTAGGGCCCCCGGGGGTGACGGTCCGCCCCTGGATAGATAGATAGATAGATGATAGATAGATAGATAGATAGATAGATAGATAGATAGATAGATCTGAAATATTATTACACAGTTACCTAGTGATACTCTTGCAGGGACTGCAGACTGACTGATCCAAAATGACACCCATGACATGGCCACAAGTAGGATGGATGGCACGTAGGACTGTATGATGTACATGCCTCGATTTCTTTTCAGCTGAAAACGGAGAGTCAGCCTGGGAAACTGGCCTGCTGAAATATAAAGAAACTGTCAGAAATGTTACCACCCCCCTGTAAATTGCACTGATGGCAGCTTACAAACCTGGTACAGATTGTGCTAATTGGGTATTTAGTAGAAAACCCCTGTACATACGGTCATTTTATATACTGCACACAGCCAGAGGAACATGTATGAAATATTTTGCATGTCACATCTCACTGCATTTCAGATAAAAATATACCTGACAACAAAACCTACAAAGATTGACCCTCATATAATAAAATTCAGCTTTATTTACATTAAAAAGATATCCCTACAATTACCATAACATATAAAAAGGAAATGATAGAAAACAAATACAATACAGCAGACAACAAAAATAAAAAATGACAAAGACTTAACCAGAAAGCCTCTACCTATTGTGTGGTATACCGGCTATATGTATGGCCGGTATGTTTGCACACATGGATATCAGATGCGATATGGAACCAGATAGTCTGCTGGGACTTAGGGTACCGTTACACGTCGCAACATTGCATGCAATTTCACTTGCAATTTGCTGGTTGCAGTGAAATCATGGACACATTGTTCTCTTTTGTTGCCGTGTACAAATGTAACAATGTGTCCATGATTTCACTGCAACAAGCAAATTGCCAGTGAAATTTCATGCAATGCTGCGACGTGTAACAGTACCCTTAAAGTGCCAGGAATCTTATTTTTATGTTAAGGGCTGGTTTCATAGGATGTTCAGAAGTGATGGGACTGTCTGAACATCCACATGCCTCCCATAAACATGTCTCATGGATTTAATGAGACTCCTAATCAGTGGCGTAACTTCAGGCCCAGGGGCCCCGATGCGAAAGCTCCAACGAGGCCCCCAATTATTGCAAATCTTTAATAGTATTAGTCTTTTTCTATGGGCCAAAGGGACTTTGGGGCCCCCCTAGGCGGCGGGGCCGTTTACGATGTACCTATTGTAGTTACGCCCCTGCTCCTAATGGATCACAGTCTTTGTGATGTAAGGAAGGTCCTGTACTTCCTGTTTGGTCCACATGGCAAATGTGCATCCCTGAGAGTGGAGCAAGCCTCAGGGTATTAGAAAGGCACACAGTCAGGAGACTGGGTTTCTGTGCTTGATAACCGATGTCAATGACAACTGAGGTACTACTGTAAGCAAAACACGTTGGGAGCCTTATTAATAAAGTTGTTCTGGATCAAGGGTATATTCAACATGATGGGAACTTCACCCCATTTCGTTACATGACCAAGAGATCGGCTTACATTGAACAACCACAATGGTTGGGTGAGATTGTTCCATTTTTTTTTCTCTGCTGTGATATAGCAGATTTTGAGATTGTGGGTGTATGTATCGCCACAAGGGCTGGGGAAACTCTTTCACTGGGCCGGTCTGTCTGCATCACGGTAGCTGACCCAGTGCTGTATCCCTGGCGATCATAATAAAAGATTGTTTGTGACGCCAGCTGAGGTTGTTATGGCCACTAGGTGGTTAGCACTGCAAATTTAACCTCCAGGATCAGGTGTAATAGCAATGTGTTGGAATACCTCCCTCAGCAAAGGCAGACCCTAGAGATGTAGAAGATGGATGGTGATGCTAATAGTTCAGAGGTGCAGAGTGAAATAAGGCACAGCAATCAGTCTCTTTGGTTCTATGCCTTTTACTGTGGATTAGTCAATACAGTCAGGACACATGTGCAGAACCAGGCATGCCGTTCAGCCAGTCTGAGAGGAGATTAATCCACTCTGCTAAAGGGAAAGGATTTGCCTTCCTGCTGTCTTCTATGAGTTATGGAGTTCAGGGGTCTGTGAACCGTCCTGTACTCCCTCTGCTCTTCTCGCAACTTATGTGTGAATCTTTCTCAGCCAAGCCGGTGATGTGAGCCCTGTAAGCAGCTCTTTGGCTCTCTGAATTACTGTGCTTCTGGGGTCCACACAAGTGGCCAGTGGACCTGGAATCCACCGGTCTCCAGCTTCTGCCCTCAGGATCTGAAATGCCTGAGCGGCCCAGGGAGCTGGGTCCCTGCTGCAGCGTGGTCTTCTCGGGAGTTCTCCTAGTTGCTCCCTTCCCCAGATCAAATTCCCTTCTCCTCTCTCCCTGTGTCATATATGATACAGTCTATATAGAGTCTAATGCATGGGTATAATGAGACACATGAGACATACGCTTCTTAAGCAGCTCTTGTATTGCTTCATACAAGTTAGTGCATCAACAGGATAACATAAATGTAAGTTGCAGAGTGCAAGGCAAAACAACCAACGACACCAGAGCATTAAAGCATAGTACAAGTCTCAGGGAAAGCATTCAGAGTTCATTACTTCCCTGTCAGATATTGCTGGCACCCAGGATTCTGTGTTCATAAATGATTCCAGGCAGAATGAATCCAGGCTTCAGAGAGCAAGTCACAGACAGATTGCAGGCCTGATTCTGGAGCACAGGTTAACCAGCTGAAGTAGTTTAAAAGGGCAATTGGCAAGAAACAGGGCAGGGACATCAAAGCTGAGGACTCCATATTGTTTGAGGGCAAGAGTCAATGCACAGGACAGGAAACAAGATGGCCGACGACAAGCTGAGAACTCCATATTGGTTGAGGGCAAAAGTCATTACACATGACAGGAAACAAGATGGCCGACAAAATACACTAAATGCAAACATAACAACAGATATAGCAAAAAAGACTGAAAACCTTACATTACTCCCCCCTTAGGGACAGCCTCTGGATGGCCCCAGTCCAGGCTTTCCCGGGTATCTCCGATGGAACTGGCGGAGTAACCGAGGAGCATGGAGATTGGAGGCCGGCTCCCACGAGTTGTCCTCAGAAGAATAGCCCTGCCACTTTACCAGGTATTGCACCCCGTTTCTACGCAACCTGGAGTCCAGGATCCTTTCCACGACAAACTCCTCCTGGCCATCGATGAGTACCGGAGCAGGAGGGGAAGAAGAACGACCCGGGAATGAATTGGGAGTCACAGCCTTTAGTAGAGAAACGTGAAACACGGGGTGAATCCTCATAGATCTTGGAAGTTGAAGGCGACAGGCAACGTTGCTGACGAGCTTATTAATCTTATAGGGCCCAACGTACTTATGACCCAATTTGGATGATGGTACTCTCAATTTAAGGTTCTTAGTTGACAGCCAGACCAAATCTCCTACCTTGAAGGTTGGTGCAGGTTTACGAAACCTATCTGCCGCTTTTTTATACCTGTCCTGAGCGGATTCCAGATTCTCTTTAAGCAGATCGAGGTTCCTTTGTAGAGAGGTGATTCTGTCGGCTACAGCTGGAAGAGGTGAATCTATGGGAAGTCGAGGAAGGATGTTAGGATGATAACCCAAATTGGCATAAAAGGGTGACTGCTTGGTGGAAGCGCTCTGTGAGTTGTTATAAGAGAATTCAGCCAGTGGAAGCAAATCCACCCAGTCATCTTGTAGGTGGCAGATAAAACAGCGGAGATACTGTTCTAGGGTCTGATTAGTCCGCTCGGTTTGTCCATTTGTCTGCGGATGAAAGGCAGAAGACAGGTTAACTTTGATGTCCAACGCAGCACAGAAGTGCTGCCAAAACTTTGAAGTGAATTGCACCCCTCGATCAGATACAACCTCATCCGGTACGCCATGCAGGCGAAACACATTTTGAATGATTAAGTCCGATGTGTGTTTCGCAGTGGGTAGACCAACACACGGAATGAAATGGGCTGCCTTTGTTAACCGATCCACCACCACCAGAACTGTGTTCTTCCCTTGAGAGGTTGGCAACTCCACAATGAAGTCCATAGATATGGATCCCCATGGACGGGATGGAACGGGTAGGGGTTGTAATAGACCCGTAGGCGAAGATCGTGGAGTCTTGCATCTGGCACAGACTTCGCAAGAAGTGACGTAACCTAGAACATCTCTTCTGTATGTGGGCCACCAAAAGAAGCGAGACAGGACTTCTTGAGTCTTCAGAACTCCTCTATGCCCCGCTATCTTAGAATCGTGGACGAGTTGCAGTACTCTCACCCTGACTGCTTCAGGAATATACAGGCGTTGCCCCTGAATCCACACACCGTTCTTATATACAAGACTTACTTCACAAGACGGTTGTGCCAGCCAGGGATCCGTATGGTATGCTTCCTTGATGTCGTTAAGCAAGTCTTGATTATGAAGCACTCCCAGGAACCTGGAATCAGAGATAACAGTCTTACGAGACGTGAGTGGAATTGTCTCAGTTGAGTAGAGTCTAGACAACGCATCGGCCTTTCCATTACGCGATCCTGGCCTATAGGAGATAACAAAACTGAATTGGTTTAAGAAAAGACTCCAACGAGCCTGGCGAGGAGTCAAGCACTTAGCCGATCTGATAAACTCAAGATTGCGGTGGTCAGTCAACACGATTATCTGATGCGCAGCTCCCTGAAGGTGGTGTCTCCATTCCTTGAAGGCTGCGATGATGGCCAACAATTCTCTATTACCCACATCATAGTTCCGTTCTGCAGGAGACAACCGCCGGGAAAAGAAAGCACAGGGATGTAAGACTTCTTTCTCACCTGTCCTCTGGGAGAGGATAGCTCCGATGGCACTGTCTGAGGCATCCACCTCTATTATGAAGGCCAGTTCAGGGTTAGGATGCACCAGAATAGGTGCCGTGGTGAATTTCTCTTTCAAACGGGAAAATGCTTCTTGAGCCTGGGGGGTCCAGGTAAAAGCAGAGTTCTTGCGGGTAAGCCGTGTAATGGGAGACACAACCTCAGAAAAGTTCCTGATAAAACGCCTGTAGAAATTAGCAAACCCTATAAAGCGCTGGACCTCCTTCACATTCTTGGGGACCGGCCAGGCTTTAATGGCTTGGATCTTACCCTCATCCATACTAATTCCTCGTGATGACATTACATACCCCAGAAATTGGATCTCCGTTCGATGGAATTCGCACTTCTCCAGTTTGATATACAGATGGTGTTGTCGAAGGCGTTCTAAGACCATCTTCACATGTCTGTGATGCTCCTCTGTGGAATTAGAAAAAATCAAAATATCATCCAAATAAATGACAATGAATGTATCCAGGAGGTCCCTAAAAACGTCATTCACCAAATGTTGGAAAGTTGCTGGAGCATTACATAAACCGAACGGCATTACTAGATATTCAAAGTGTCCGTAGCGTGACCTGAAAGCTGTCTTCCATTCATCCCCAGGTCTAATGCGGACCAAGTTATAGGCCCCACGGAGATCCAACTTTGTAAAGAGTTTTGCATGCCGTACGCTCTCCAATAATTCAGGGATCAACGGTAGTGGGTAACGGTTTCTGATCGTGATTTTATTGAGCTCCCGATAGTCTATACAGGGCCTAAGAGATCCATCTTTCTTCTTCACAAAGAAGATTGGTGCACCAGCAGGAGATGAAGAGGGGCGTATGAAGCCCTTGGCTAGATGTTCGTCTATATAGTCTTTGAGAGCCTTTAGCTCAGGCCCTGCCAAAGAGTAAATCTTGCCAAAAGGTATTCCCGCACCTGGTAACAGGTCTATTGGACAGTCATATGGACGGTGAGGGGGTAGCAGGTCTGCGTTCCTTTTGTCACACACGTCAGCATACTCACGGTATATGGCTGGTAGCTCAGAGACTGATGTTGGTCCTTTAGGAATGGAGCAGACTGAAGCTTCTGGACTTATCTGTTTCTCTGGAAAGTGCAGTTCTTTAGTTTCCCAGTTAATCGTAGGATTCTGAGCCTGCAGCCACGGCAGTCCTAGAATAATAGGGAAATGAGGAGAAGAGATGAGCATAAATGACAGACTCTCTTGATGGTCATTACCCATGAGGACCTTCAAGGGCTCCGTCTCCTGATCCACTGGTCCAGAGTTTAACAGTGAGCCATCTACGGTCTCCATCTGTACAGGAGTAGCCTTCTTTACTGAACGTACTCCAAGTTTCTCAGCGAAGGAGATGTCCATAAAATTGCCGCTTGCCCCTGAATCAATCATAGCGGAGGTAGATACCCAGACAGAGTGAACCCTGAGCTTGAGGGGAATAAAGCAATGAGAATTGTTGTTCTTACGACTCAGCTGGGAAACCGCTGAAAAAACCTGAAAAACTGCTGCAGTAACACGTGCATCCGGCTCAGAGATAACAGAGTTCAAGTCTGAGTAATCAATGTCTGTATCCTCTACTCTCTCTGGGATCTGTGGTTCGGACCTGACAGAACCCCTCTCACAGCACTCGCAGTGTATGATGGCTGCAGTTGTCTTACGAGAACGACTGGGGCAGTTTATAATGAAATGTCCTGACTTACCGCAATAGAAACACAGATTTTCCTTTACTCGATGTTCCTTACGTGCATCACTGACCCGTCTCTGTAAAGAATCCACCTGCATAGGCTCAGGTTCGGGTTCTCGTATAATCCTGCTCAAGGACTCCTTAGCTGGAGAGGGAGGAAATAAATGATTAGTGCGCTTTATCTCCGACCATCTCTCCTGTCTGCGTTCAGTAAGCCGAGCATCGATCCGAATACAGTAGTTGATAAAATCTCCTAATGCTGTAGGTGGGTCGGCACGAGCGAGTTCGTCCTTAATCACAGAGGATAATCCTTTCCGGAAAACCGACTTCTTAGCAGAGCTATCCCAAGTGGTGTCGAGAGCCCATCTCCGGAAATCCAAAGCATACTCCGCTACCGAGCGCTTACCTTGGCTTAAAGTTAACATGGCTGATTCCGCTGTAGCACCGCGGTTTGGATCATCGAATACCTGCCCCATAGCTGAAATGAAAGCATCAAGATTATTTAGACAGTCATCGTCAGTCTCAATTAGGGGGTTTGCCCATGTGAGAGCTTTGTTGGAGAGCAGCATAATTATTGTCAATACTTTAGATCGCTCAGTAAGGAACTGTGGCGCATGAGCCGCAAAAAACAGTTTGCATTGATTAATGAATCCCCTGAATTTTTCCCGTTCACCGCCAAAACGGAATGGTGGTAGCTTGGGGATTCCAATAACCGGGGTTGAAGTTGGGATGTGGACGCGTCCCTCCAGAACCTCAATCCGGGTTCGTAAGTCCTGCGTGGTTTGTCCGAACACCTGCAGATTATGATCACCGCGATCCCGCAGGCTTGCAAAGCTGGTCTTCAATGCCTGTAGGTCAGCAAGGATTGAATCCGTCACGTCGCACAGATGTTTAACGGGGTCCTCCATATTCCCAGAAGCTGCACAGCAGAGAGGCTGGAAAGGAAGAAAAGGAGCACAATAGTGTTTACCTGTGGTAACACTCCTGACTTAAAAGAAGGGAATGTGCTCACCTGGAAAGGTTGTGAGAAGCCACAACCACTATCATCACATATATCGATATCTCAGATCCAGGTCTGCAGCAGCTCTCCAATGGCAAAAGATCCAGAAATCTCTATACAGGTGGCAGCAGATGCAGCACTGTCCTAGACCCAGCAGACTCTATTATGGCTCCAGAATCTGTCATATATGATACAGTCTATATAGAGTCTAATGCATGGGTATAATGAGACACATGAGACATACGCTTCTTAAGCAGCTCTTGTATTGCTTCATACAAGTTAGTGCATCAACAGGATAACATAAATGTAAGTTGCAGAGTGCAAGGCAAAACAACCAACGACACCAGAGCATTAAAGCATAGTACAAGTCTCAGGGAAAGCATTCAGAGTTCATTACTTCCCTGTCAGATATTGCTGGCACCCAGGATTCTGTGTTCATAAATGATTCCAGGCAGAATGAATCCAGGCTTCAGAGAGCAAGTCACAGACAGATTGCAGGCCTGATTCTGGAGCACAGGTTAACCAGCTGAAGTAGTTTAAAAGGGCAATTGGCAAGAAACAGGGCAGGGACATCAAAGCTGAGGACTCCATATTGTTTGAGGGCAAGAGTCAATGCACAGGACAGGAAACAAGATGGCCGACGACAAGCTGAGAACTCCATATTGGTTGAGGGCAAAAGTCATTACACATGACAGGAAACAAGATGGCCGACAAAATACACTAAATGCAAACATAACAACAGATATAGCAAAAAAGACTGAAAACCTTACACCCTGTCTGCTCTACACTCTCATCTAGTCCTTCCCCTCAGCTTCACATGATGAGTCACAGCCTAGGTCTGGCCTCTCAGTGCTCCTCATTCTAGTCAGGGTTTGGAAGGTGTATGCATGCATTGGGTTCTTAACATAGGAATTCCACTTCCCCTCAGACTTGGCATTATAATCGATGTAGGGATAATGCCACATGTGGCAGCCAAACACACAGGGGCGCCAAATGTACATCACATGGTGAGCATAGATAGAGTCTGCTCCCAAAATAGGTATGGCACCATAACATTTGGGCTAATACCCTGAGCTTATTATTGAGCGTACTATATGTTTTTTTGTTGTGAGCCTGTATGTGTAGCCTTTTATTAAACGTTATATTTTGGCAAATATGCTCTTATAATAAATCTATTTATGCAACTGTGTCCTGCAAAAAAGTAGTGAATAGAAATATGGGGTGAGAGGGAATGTCTGATTTATTGGCATAGAATATTTTCCCAATGTGAACGCAAATAAGAAATGATCCTCCAGAATTGATATTTTATGGGGACCTCTTTAAAGGGTTATTTCCATCAGTAATAGTCATTTTGTGCATAGGCAATAATGCACTGCCTTGTGGTGGTCAGCCAGCTAGGAGGTCTCCATCATTCCCATAGAGAATGAAAGGAGCAGTCATATATGTGAGCATCACGACTCCAATTCAATGGAGCTCAGTTCTAGGGATCAGTGCGATTCCCAGCCTTCGGACCCCACATTTGGATAGTTTGGTGTGGAATTATATCCAATTTGGCTTTAGGACTATTCTTTTTGTGTTTTTTCATTGAAGACAAATTAAATGAAGATAATAATACCAAAGAATTTGTGATTGCAATCATTTTCAGGAAGAAACTGAGTATTATCTGACAGAATTGCAGGGGTGTCAATACTTTTGGCCACAACTGTATATATGTGGTGAGCCATGGGAGAGGTGCTAGATGTTGTAGAGGGGTCAGCTGGGATATGTAGTTCCACTGGCAGCAGATGATAATGTCAAGGTAACTGAAGTGGGTTGCTGGACCCCTAAACACTTCCCTCGTGTCCACAACAATTGTCAAAGAGGGAGGTTGCACTTATGGAGATGGTATATAACCCTCCCTGGGGGCGCTCCTGTAGTGGTGATGTTTGGGTACAGGTGTTGTATATGACACCCCTGGGCTCCTGTTGTATATAACCCCTGTGGGTGCTCCTGTATTGTTGATGTCTGGGTGCAGGTGTTGTATGTGACCTCCGGGGCGCTGCTGTAGTGGTGATGTCTGGGTGCAGGTGTTGTATATGACCCCTGTGGGCGCTCCTGCAGTGGTGATGTCTGGGTGCAGGTGTTGTATATGACCCCCGGGCGCTCCTGTAGTGGTGATGTCTGGGTGCAGGTGTTGTATGTGACCTCCGGGGCGCTGCTGTAGTGGTGATGTCTGGGTGCAGGTGTTGTATATGACCCCTGTGGGCGCTCCTGCAGTGGTGATGTCTGGGTGCAGGTGTTGTATATGACCCCCGGGCGCTCCTGTAGTGGTGATGTCTGGGTGCAGGTGTTGTATATGACCCCCCCGGGGCGCTCCTGTAGTGGTGAGGTCTGGGTGCAGGTGTTGTATATGACCCCCCCGGGGCGCTCCTGTAGTGGTGATGTCTGGGTGCAAGTGTTGTATATGACCCCTGGGGGCGCTCCTGTAGTGGTGATGTGTGGGTGCAGGAGTTGTATATGATCCCCGGGGGCGCTCCTGTAGTGGTGATGTCTGGGTGTAGGTGTTGTATATGATCCCCCGGGGGTGCTCCTGTAGTGTTGATGTCTGGGTGTAGGTGTTGTATATGATCCCCGGGGGTGCTCCTGTAGTGTTGATGTCTGGGTGTAGGTGTTGTATATGATCCCCTGGGGGCGCTCCTGTAGTGTTGATGTCTGGGTGCAGGTGTTGTATATGACACCCCGGGGGCGCTCCTATAGTGTTGATGTCTGGGTGCAGGTGTTGTATATGAAGCCCTTCAGTCTTCCTAATCCTAATGTGTAAAGAGGCCGAAAACAAGCGCCGAACAACTTCAATATTGTTGATCATGCACATTTACCAGTCTGACCTTGGTGTATGTAAATGTAACCTAAATGTTTGAAGATAATGGTGGAATATATGAGGATATAGGGCCCACTTTCGTCTTTTGCTCAGGGCCCCACGTCGTCTAAAACTGGCCCTGTTCTAGCTGGTATTAAAAGGAATTTATTACAAGTTTTATGCTTCCCCAACCACAGGCAGCATGAAAACCTGTCTTACTTATTACAGAGAGGTATCCTTGGCTTTATTGACATGCCTCTGGCTTTAAAGCGTAAACGCTGTGTAAATGTAGAGTAATTGATTTTAGTAAACTTTCAAATATACTTTATAAGACTATTCTGGTTGAAAACCATTCATAAACCTTATACAAGGTGTCCCCATTATGCTGTGTGTGAAGCAGACATATGTTCATTCTCAGTTAGATCTGTTTTCAAGCTTCTTGCACTGAATACGGACATGTAACTATATAAGGGTAAAGAGAGCGGGGTCTACGAAGCATCCACAATGCTGAGTGTAGCAGATGAGGTGACAGTGTATCAGATTATCTCAGGCTACAGCAGAGTCCTGAGCAACGTCAGGATCAGTGCAAACTCCACTTTCCTTGGCACAAGCTTCTCTGATCTGTCATCTGGTTCCATACAGCTCAGTCAAGGATCTCTGTTAACCCCTTCTCTGCTATCACATCACACTGCTCCCGATCAGCTGTTAGCCATAAAATGCAGTTTTTAAAATAGCACAGAAAATGTGAGAAAATAAGTAATATAGCACAAAAAAAGGCATTATCTTAGCTGCCCATCATTAACAACTAGTGCACTATTGAAGTTTTTTTTTTTTTTTCAATGAAATGACATTTACACTTTAAAAAGGACCTGTCACCCCCCCTGCTGCATGGCAATCTAAATGTCTGCATGTCTGCTACATTCAGTGAAGGGGTCCCCCATGTGTCTGTGTGCTGCTGTGTACCCTGAGATATAGCCTTAGGCAAACCCACTGTTAGAAATCAGGAGGGCATTCCCTGGTGCTGGAGTCAGCTCAATTCACGGGGGCCATTCCCTCCCCTTCTGCCTCTCTGTGCCGCCTCCTGCTATGCTTTTCATGCTTTGTTCAGACAGCAGGGCAGGAACTGACATCAGGACAAATGATTTGCATGCGCTGTGAACAAGCTGTGTGCGGCAGGATGAGAGACAGAGAGGAGAGAGAAGAGCCAGCACAGCAGGAGGCGGCACAGAGAGGCAGGGGGAGGGAATGCCCCCCCATCCCACGTGAATAGAGCTGACACCAGCACCAGGGAATACCCTCCTGACTTCTAACAGTGAGTTTGCCTAAGGCTATATCTCAGGGTACACAGCACACAGACACATGGGGGACATGCATTCAGTACTGCATTTAGATTGCCATGCAGCAGGGGGGAGTGACAGGTCTTCTTTAAGCAAATAGGGAGAGACCTGTCAATCAAGTCAGGCAGGGAGGAGTTGGAGGGAGACTTTGAAGCTGAATTTGTACAAACTTTACCAATGTAAACTTTGAAAACATTCTGCTATCTTGTAGCTCCTCTGATGCACTATTGATCGGTGGGCGTCTAGGCTCTACCGGATTTCACAGCACAATTGCTGTGTGCGGCTTTTCCTTAAGGATGATAACTACTGAAGATCAAAAAAGAAGTATCTGGAGAATTTGCTGTTTATACAAATATAATATAAATTCTGTTTTCTTCTTGTGCGGGTAATTTTTATTTAAATTTATCTCAAAAAAGTTTTGTTGATTTGTTATTCTCCTCCATACAGGACACCCCGCTGATCTAATGAAGGCTGCTGGATGCTGATCTGCTGAATAATAAACAGCAGGGATATTGATTGCAGAGAGTGACACCAGAAATTAGATGTATATCTCACCCACCACCGAAATATATAACCCAGAGAAAGCCTCCTCTTGTAATGAAATTTATGAGCAATGTGCTAGAAACCTTGCATTGATTTACTTTGCTCAGAGGAGTTACTGTGTAGTCTAGAAATTTAGGAATGGAAAATATATAAATGTGTAAAATGGAGAGAAAAGATTTAAAGGTGCATTCCCGTGCTGTGGCATATGATATGGCTAAGGGGAATCAATCTGTCATCAGGTTTTTGCTACCTCATCTGACAGCCACATAATGTAGGCAAAGACACCCTGAATCCAGTGATGTATCACATAGGTTAATGACGTGAGCCGTTCTGTCACAATCAAAGAATTTAGTTCCAGGAACACAGCAGAGCTGAGATAGCTGCCCCAGCCCACAGTAGACTTTCGATAGAGGTTGTGCATTGACAGTGAGGTGTGAATCACAGTATTAGGCATGATGGACTGACATGTGAGTGAGAAAGTAGTCCTGTAATGATAAGCACTAGGTGATAAATCCTTTAGTTTAAGTAAACAATAGCACAGAAAATGATAAGACAGGCACAGTTGATTTTAGTTTTTTAAGTCTTACAGCATGGTATCCTCAGTTTACATAGTAAAACCCTGCTGACAGATTCCCTTTAAAGGTATTATTCAGGTACAATAATGACTTGAGCCGTTCTGTCACAATCAAAGAATTTAGTTCCAGGAACACAGCAGAGCTGAGATAGCTGCCAAAGCCCACAATAGGCTCTCAATAGAGGTTGTGCATTGACAGTGAGGTGTGAATCACAGCATTAGGCATGTTGGACTGACATGTGCTATCGGAGCGGATTTCCTCATTCTAATAAGATGTTTTAGGTTCAGGGGTTACCCAAGTTCATGGCTCAGCTATGAACTCAGTTGACTTCTGTCAGGGCACCCAGCTTAACACTAGGTGTTCAGTACAGGCCCCAAATTTTACAGTTCAGTGTCGCCCATCATTATTGGTAGACTACTAAGGCGGGGCATCTCTTCCCCTGGACTAGTCCAGTCTCTGATTTTTTCATCAAGCCTCTGTTTGACAGCCTGTATACAATCCTCATCAATCTCCACCAACACCACTGGAATGGCACCACTGTATTTTGGGCCCTGAACTGATTAAGCAGTAATGTGGAAAACCTCTTTGAAGGGAATCTATCAACAGGTTTTGCTATGTAATCTGAATACAGCCTGCTGTAAGTGTCAATGCAAAGAATTCAATCTCTTATCACAAAGTGTGTTGTTGTTTACCTGCAATGTTTGTTTTAGCACCAGCAGCTTATCATTGCACGAAATCAGCAGTGTGTGAGCCTATGTTCGGCATGCCCCTTGCTTTGATTAGCAACTCCCTATCTATAGACTTTGTATACAGCCTGGTGTGGGCGAGGGCAGCTCTTTGAGCTCTAAAATCAAAGCACCTTGATTGTGCCAGAACCGCTACACCCAATAATCTAAGTGACACATCGCTGGATTTATGGTCTCTTCTCCTACATTATCCAGCTCTCAGATGAGGTAGCAAAAACCAGTTGAAAGATTCGAGTTAATGTGGCTGATTTGCTGCTGCCTGCACAGTGTACACATGTACTTACATTATTACCTGATTTGAAGTTCATCACCTCTTTGCTGAATTTGTAGTCAGTAATGGTGAATTGCGAAAGCTCAAGCTTATCTAGACCGTGGATCTGGTTCTGGGTTTCAGACCAGTTGTAGAGAATGTCTTCAGCTGAATAGCCGTCTGGATGAGATTGAAAAAGTTATAACCCACCACAAACAGGACAAGACAAGGAAATGTTATGGAATACGGCATGAACGAGGTTATATAACTTGGTCAGTGAAGCACAATACCTAACAGTGACACTTCTACGCTCCCTCCATTCTTAGTATTGCTCTGGGCAAACAATTGTCACTTCCATTTTACACAGATGGAATGCATTTATTTATTTGTCTTGCCTGACAGGGTACAAAATATATATTTTAAGAAAATCATGAATTCTCGTACTGGTAGTAGAATTGTTCCCAATAGTAATAGAACGTAATAACTATTTATACATTTCCTTATTCTGTATATTACTAAATGTCATGATAAATAATTACTTTATATGTTTATAGGTTTTTTCCCTATTGAAGAACGAGTAAAAGAATCATTGGGATATTCTATCAATTAACTATCAGTGGGGGTTTGACTGTAGGGTCCACCATTGATTCAATAAAATGAAGGAGCCACACCACAAGTTAAATGGTTATTCCCCAAATCCTTTGGATCTAAGGTCATCAGTCAGTCTGGATAGAGAATGATCTAAGGTGATCAGTAGGCCAGGATAGATAATGATCTAATGTGATCAGTAGGCCAGGATAGATAATGATCTAATGTGATCAGTAGGCCAGGATAGATAATGATCTAATGTGATCAGTAGGCCAGGATAGATAATGATCTAAGGTGATCAGTAGGTATCACATACATTACTGGCTGAAGCCATTCTGCCACAATCAAAGCATTTAGTTATAGGAAGACAACAGAGCTGGGAGAGCTGCCCTCACCTACACCATACTCTCTAAAGTGACTCTGCATTGACAGTGAGGTGTTAATCACAGCAAGGAGTGTACCCTTGTAGTACTGTAATGATAATTACAGGGTAATAAAGCCTTTAGTTTATGTAAACAATTGCACAGACCCTGATAAGAGAAGCACAGTTACATTTTGTTTTTAACCCCTGCAACATGCTGTCCTCAGTTTACATAGCAGAAACCTTCTGACAGATTCCCTTTAAATATTGAATGCCTATGAGACCATTATCAGCAGTTAGGAAACTCAGCTGTCAGGCTCAGGACTCCGATCCAAGCGTGGTCTGTTACATGGACGTGTGAAACTGGCCTTAAAGGGGTTGTCTACTACTAGGACAGCCCCTTCTCAATCACTATGTTTTTCCCTTGTAAAACAATAACACATTCACCTCCGGTGTCAGCGCTGTTCCAGCAGTTTCGGCACTGGCTCTCCTGAGGATTGGGTGTAATAGACATACGGAAGAAGTGAGAGCCACGGCTGCTCTCTCCCTTCCTCTGGATGATGGATTTGTCCAAAGTAGGGAAGAGTGAGGTGGCCACGGATTGGCCACAGGAGTCGCTTAACATTGCTGTATCAGTGCCAGCTCCGGAGGAGAGTATAAGGCTATGTACCCACTGGGTGTTTGTGATCTGGTCTTGGTTCTGCATTTTCTTTTAAACTTCACCAAAAATGGATCAGCCATGCGTCTGCAGCAAAATGAAGATAATTTTCAATTTGCTGTGCAAACTTCAGCGTTTTTGACTCCTGAATTTGTGGTGCAGATTGCACATCCAAATAATAACGAGCGTCAATTATTTCTCTGCTGTGCTTTCTCCATTCACTCCATTTTACTTAAGAAAAGCATCATAAACAGATTGGTATTCACACAATCTGTGATGCTTTTTTACTGCACTTTCCACATCACAAATGTGGCACCCCTGAGGGTCCAGTCACCACAGATGTACTGCACCTCAGACAGAGGTGTGGTACCCCTTTCTCGTGTAAGGAGGAGACACCACCCGGTACCCATACATGCATCCAAACCACACCAACTCTGGCCAGGGGTGGGGGCTAGATTGATCCTGAGAGAGAAAACAGTCCCCCATCTTGGGTTAGAGAGGGAACTAGGTAGAGGGTGTGGGTAGAGGAAGTAGCTAAGTGGAGCACACTAGGAAGTTGGGAGGAAGTAGTGACAACGTAGAGGATGTAGAGAACGTGACTGACGTTGGGTGGAGAATAGGACGGAAAAGGACAGAACAGTAAGTAGTTGGAGACTGGAGTCCGTCGCGAGTGGATGGACAGAAAAAGACGTCCTGGGGACTGGAGCTTATTAGAGCTTATCCCAGGTCAAGGAAAGGCAGAAGAAAGTGGAGGAGCCAGTGAGGGGCACTAGGGGGACTAAAGGGGCCCAAAGGGCATGGGAAGTGAGGAATCCACCCGTGGATCCTGTATCCGAGCGGAGGGACTGGGCTGTAGAGTGGCTAAAGACTCAGCTAGCTAACTGGAGGCTGCTGTATCTTCAAGTACTTACTCGCTGAAAAAGTAGTCACATAGGATCGAGGGGACTAGGGAGATGTTGACCGACAGGATTCGAGGCTGCTGGCTCGGGACACTGAGTGTGAGACGTGGGACAGGAGGGAGTGAGCCAGCGCAGAGTGACGACCCAGGGAAGGACACTAGAAAGGGGTCCTGGCGAAGTGTTCCTAAGCTACCGGAGAGTTGGCTGGATCCCTGTCCCGGAGGACACAGCACCCGGCTGGGTGGTAAGAAACTGGAGAACTGTAAGAACTGTGAGTAAACCGCATTGCCGGCACTCTGCTGTGTCCTCAAATCATTTCCTGCGCCATCTATTCTGTGCTACAACTGATATAATTTACTATTGACTTTGAAACTGCCCTGGGGCCCCGCACCACCTGTGGGGAGCTGTATCATCTTAGCGGCACCACTATCTGCCCCAGTATCTGCCCCAGTGGACCTGAATCGCAGCGTCGGCCGTCCAATAGCGGAGTACCACAGGTGGCATCAAAAATGAATTTCCCATATAAACTTCCCCCATTTTTATGACAGGGCCACAGAGCCGGGTCATGCTGCTGTGACATTCCCCAAAGAACTGTTTGGCCCAGTTCTGAGTACCCCACGGCCCTGGTGGGTGTGTCATGAATGCTAAAATTACTTACCCTCCACGGCGATCCACGGCATGCACCATCAAGGTGTTCCTTCCGTGCATCAGGCAACAGGACCTACTGATACTGACAGGACCTGGTCATGTGACTCAGCCTGAGAGTCACATGACCAGGTCCTTTTGACTTCCCGCGGGTCCTGCCGGTGCCCAGAATAAAACACATCACTGGAGAGTGCGGAACTTGGGGTAGGTAAAGTGTGTGTGCATCTTTGTCTGTGTGTCTGTCTGTTTCCCCCCTCTGCAATAGTACAGCGTTTTTGCTTTGAAAAAAACAAAAGTGCAGCATGCAAAAAAGCAACACAAACGAATGATTCATTTGCGATGCTTCTTGCAAAAAAAGTGGATACGTTTTGGCTGCAGAAAATTCAGCAAAAACAGATCTCCTAAATAGAGCACAAACGCCTGTGGGCACATAGACTAAGAGTTATTTCACTTGGGTTTGGGAACATAGTAATTGAGAAGGGGATGGATGTCCAAGAAGGGGGTCAATTAATGTATTCATTTAAGACAAATGTAATGATACTCAGGGGTGTAACTTGAAGCTCATGGGCCCCCATGCAAAAGCTCCAATAGGGCCTCCAATTATTGCAAATATTTAATAGTAATAGTCTTTTATATAGTCCAAAGGGACTTGTGGGCCCCCTAAGCTCCAGGTCCCGGCTGCGATCGCAACACCTGCACCTGTTGTAGTTACGTCCTTGGTCATATATTATAAAGTAATGTAAACACTTACAGCTTTCCAGGTCCAACCTACACTCCTGCTCATCCAGCGGGTACTTCGTTAAGTCCATGTCACAGGAGACAGTTGATGTGATTCTGTAAGTGACAAAAGTCAACAATAAAATCATTGTTACACAAACATCATGTATGATGGGAACCTAATGGACTAATATGAACGCTAATACTATCCTCCTTAGCTGATAAATTAAAAAAAAATCATCTTCAGACGTTGATGTATTTTTTCCCATTGCCTATCTAAAAACAATTTAGGAAATCTTAAAATTTTCACACTGACCACTTAGACTAATAGCAAGCTCAGACTTCCTGTTTTGAGTTCTCACCAGTCTCATTATCATCACAGGCAGCATTACAATGATAGATAACACCTTTATATACAGTAGATAACACAGGATCCACCATTCACAATAGGTGATATCACAGCACACCTCCTCCTCTACAATGACTGATAACACCTCTATATACAGTAGATAACACAGGATCCACCATTCACAATAGGTGATAACACAGCTCACCTCTTCCTCTTGTACAATGACTAATAGCACCTCTGTATACAGTAAATAACACAGGATCCACCATTCACAATAGGTGATATCACAGCTCACCGTCTCCTCCTGTACAATGACTGATAACTCTATATACAGTAGATAACACAGGATCCACCATTCACATTAGGTGATATCACAGCTCACCTCCTCCTGAACAATGACTGATAACACCTCTATATACAGTAGATAACACAAAATCCACCACTCACAATAGGTGATGTCACAGCTCAACTCCTCCTGTACAATGACTGATAACACCTCTATATACAGTAGATCACACAGGATCCACCATTCACAATAGGTGATATCACAGCTCATCTCCTCCTGTACAATGACTGATAACACCTCTATATACAGTAGATAACACAGGATCCACCATTCACAATAGGTGATATCACAGCTCACCTCCTCCTCCTGTACAATGACTGATAACACCTCTATATACAGTAAATAACACAGGATCCACTATTCACTATAGGTGATATCACAGCTCACCTCCTCCTGTACAATGACTGATAACACCTCTATATACAGTAGATAACACAGGATCCACCATTCACAATAGGTGATATCACAGCTCACCTCCTCCTGTACAATGACTAATAACACCTCTATATACAGTAGATAACACAGGATCCACCATTCACAATAGGTGATATCACAGCTCACCTCCTCCTGTACAATGACTGATAACACCTCTATATACAGTAGATAACACAGGATCCACCATTCACAATAGATGATATCACAGCTCACCTCCTCCTGTACAATGACTGATAACACCTCTATATACAGTAGATAACACAGGATCCACCATTCACAATAGGTGATATCACAGCTCATCTCCTCCTGTACAATGACTGATAACACCTCTATATACAGTAGATAAGACAGTATCCACCATTCACAATAGGTGATATCACAGCTCACCTCCTCATCTCCCAGGCAGCCTCCAGTGGGAAGGAAGAGGGGGTCCACGGTGTGTCCAGAACAACGGGGACACCGGGGGACTGGGCCAAAGCCAGGGATCCAGCCCTGTTGAAGTGGCCAGGAGCTGTATGTGTGGCACCCTGGTACCTGTTGGGCACCACAGAACTCCTTGGGACATGAATGGAGCAGTAACAGCAAAGCAATACTCACAAACAAACAAAACACCTACAACACCTTAGAACACCTGGTTTCACCCCAAGCCTCTAGGGGGAGCTCCACTGGTCACTTTGAGCCAGTTCCCCCTATAAATAGGGTCTTGGAGGGAGAAACACCAGAGTGTGCAGACGTTACAAGAGCTGCAGGTTGTGTACGATCTCAAGCTTATGAGACACACACCAGGCCTAGTCAGCCTAGCTACCAGTGAGGAAATCCCTGCAATTGGGGTATTAGGGAAGAAGAAGCACCTCTCAGGGACACTAGAGTGACACTAACTCTCTCCCTCATCATCCGGTTACTGGAAGTGAGCTGTGAGAGCTACCCAGCCACCACAGATAACCAGCACAACTCACAGGGAGTCTAGCCCCCTGTTCACCTGCCGCACCTACCAACGAGAGCCCAGGGAAGAAGATAGAATTATCATCACCCTTTTACAGTGCCCTCAGTGCAGCTACCCAGGTGAAGCACGTTCTATTGAACACACTACCCGGTCCGGCTGGATTCCACATCCACCCGACCGCCTTAGAAGTATAGAGAAAGGAAGCCTAACACCGATTGCTGTGAACCTCCAGGAGTGTCAACTTCACGATCCCGCTCCGAGTGTACCTGCTTTCCACCAGTAAAGGTACCTAAAAGACTTTGGTGTGTCTGCGTGGATCTAACAGCAGCCTGACTAAGCTGCCTCACAACATCTTGTGCAGCTCCTGGCTCCGGGGACTCCCACTCGTCCTGTGGGGAGCGTCCCATCTAGCTGCATAACATCCCCCGGAGGCCGAGCAGTGCCGGTGAAGTCACCGGAACACCCGCAGGTGGCGTCACGAAGACAATTCCCTTACTGTTCAGCCATCCCCCCTATTGATCTGGACCACCGGGCCCCACAGCCGCAGGCGCGGTTCCGTGACAAGGAGAGTCAACACCTGCGACGTGCAGAACCCGGCTACGGTGAGTCATATGCCCCAACCACAGATTAACCAGCGTGGTGAAGGGACTTCATGCCCAGAACCTACCCTCCAATGCAGTGAAGGAAAGGCCATCAGATAGGGTCAGGGAGACAGACTGAGATCTCCGGGGAAAAGACCCACTACCGCTGGCCTGGAGCTAGCCTGTGGAACAGATAGAGAGAGGCCCGGAAAGGAACGAAGAGAGGAGGTGTAGTAACCGAAAGGTCCCAGCTGCAAGCATGTGTGAGAAGTAAAATTGAACTGCTTGTACCTTGTAAACGGTTGAACGTTATGAGTAAAGTACCCGGTCAAGATTGGCGCTGCTTGTGTGAGACTGTCATTTCTGTGACTGCAGCAGAGGCTCGCCTGCGGAGCAGCACACTGATTTCTGCAAGCTGGCAGAAGAACCGATCGCTTAGCCCTGGAAGATCATCCTCACACCTGCCCTGGTGACAAAGACCTACCCGTGGAGGGCTCACCATCCCGGCTGTCGCCATCAGCATCATCTCCAGAGGTCTGAATGGCAGCGGCGTCCATACTGGCCGCAATCCACGGGCGGCATCACAATCTACTTTAAAACTTTATTTCCCCTTTTTCTTTAACTTCCTTTTTATTACCGCACCTGGACATACGGAGCAGTGTCACGTCTCCGTGACATTCCTCCGCAAGTGAAGAGAGGGCCCGGTTCCAAGTACCCCTGCCCTGCGGTTCAACAGCAGCAGCTTAGCTTCAGCAGCCACAGGGACCCACTAAGAAAGTCCAGCAGGGAGGCCTCAGAACTTGCTGTGTGAGGAGAACCCCAGGTTGCCGGATTCCAGCGATACTAACTGTCTTTTTGCCAGTATCACCAGTAAAGGATTTGAGGAACCAACAAACCGTGAGTCTGTCAGTTATTTCGCGCCCTCCATCCTGCACCCTACACCCTTTCATCATCCACTGCCCTGGGGATCCGCTCCACCTGTGAGGAGCCACTACATCCTAACTGCCCAGCGATCGTCCCCAGAGGTTCTGCAGCAGCGGTGGCCACTCATAGCCACAAACCACGGGTGGCGTCACGAATAATACTCCCTTTAAACCATCCTATTCCCAAAAACTCTTTGAAGCTGAACCCAGGGTCACGGAGTCGGGTCTGGACCCTTGTGACCCAGAAGCATCTCAGCCTGGTTCCGAGTACCCCACGACCCTGGGGCACGTCAGCTGCAGTACAGAGCAGGAAGTATGCGTCTATTGTTAGACTTAATGAACAATGAGCAAATTTCAGAATTTTAGATTTTTTTCTTTAAATGTAGCGAAATGAAAAATTAAAAAGCATTGTCAAAAATGTAAAAAATATATTGTACATTTACCATAAAAATGTAATTTAAACAATAGTTCATTTTCTAATGACACGTCCCCTTTAAGTAAGAAGTGAAGGGTCCGCAAAAGGTAGCAGCATAGAAATGCAGTGTCTGTGGCTTACTCAGGAATCCTTTTTACAGATCAACATGGTGGGAATCAATAGGTATTTTCCGGACAATGCAAACCATTATTCTTTCTCTTGTTAAAAAAAGCATCTAACTCAATTATTGCAGCCATTGTGCTCTGATTCTGATCTGAGCTGCAGTTCTCAGTTATCGCCACTGAGCAATGAATGGAGCTGTTCCGTTCTGCCTCCATACAAAGGTTACATTGAGCAGCCACCGGAGCTGATGGCTAGGGGTGCTGGACATTAGACCCCCACTGATCTGTTACTGATGACCAATTCTAAGGATACATTATCAATATCATACGCCAGACAAGACCTTTAAAACCTGTTGCAAAAACATGACTAGTGTATCAAAAGCAGGTAGGTGTTACGATACTTGTGAAACACTTGCTGGAATCCGATGGCTGCAGGGCACAAGCAGGGAACAGCAGACCATAGTAGAAATCCTAGGATGTAGGAGTGGATGTCGGAAGAGACAGTCCGGATTAGATTACAGCAATCTGGGCAAAGACTGCTATGAGCTGGAGACTGAATCTAGACCAAACTATACACACACAATACTCAAGGACTGAATGATGTTCACATGTGGATAAGTAGGCCCAAACAGGAAACAAGTTGGCTTTCACAGGTTCAGCAGCATCCATCTTACTAAAGGGTGATTTGCCAAAAAACATAACCATTTATTTGCTGCCATACCTCCGGGCCCAGAAGAGGCTGTTTTGAATCCCTTGAATTTTATGAAAGCAAACTGCACATGTTTGGAGAAAACTGCATTGCCTGTGTGAACACTGCCTAATGCCTACCTAACAGTGTGAATCCCTACACTAGTTACATGGCATATATTTATTAAAACTTTGTCAATCCATAGGTAAATGCAGCGCCCATTTAACACCTAATTTATCGGTCTATTTTTGGAAATTGCTTCACATTTTTGTTTCCTTGTAGATGTGGATTAATTCAGCAACTAGCAAACCTTCCAAAAATACTTGTTTCTGGTGGGAGATGAGATAGGGAGATGTTCTCCAACTCCTTTGTGAGGTCTGCCCTTTTGTGGGTAAGTATGGCAGAACTACAATAGTGTTATTTTGCTGTATAACTCTAATATGTGGATTCTCATATGCAAGTAAGATCTAATACATGACTATCATATGTCCTACAGTTCAGTTTACTAACAAGAGGTGAGGTCTCATTCTTGGTGTTGCTGTAAGTCCCTATAATTTCAAGGTTTAGGGATCCTTTAAATCATTATCCTCAGCTCATTGCCAAACTTCATGAGGTTTAATTGGAGCAGTAACTTTAAAATGCACTCCATCATTCTAGGTTCCATTCTCAGAGTTAATGGGTATCTGTAAGGACAATTTAGCACAAGAAAAATGATACATGTTTTGTTGTAATCCAAAATCAGCACTGAGAAATCAGACAGTGAAGCCACTTGCAAATTAAGGAGGATGCCAGGAGGATGGAGGGATGGATGGACTGCAGCTGAATGGATGAGCCCGCCGCGGGTCGGGCTGCTCCTGGCAGGGTAAAAGGTGGATAAAGTACAGTTCTGTATACCTGGAATCAGACATGGACACTGGAGCAGGGTTCACCGGGTTTACTCTCAAGTTCTTCCAAGTCACACAGTTCACGGTACAGTTCAATTCTTAACAGCTTTACACAGTTAACTCCGGTAACACTTAACCCTCTGCAGTAGGCTGCCGCTCTGAGACCCCTCACTCCTTCTATATGTCCTTTCAGGCTTGTTCTCTTTCTCTCTGTTCTTCCTGCAGATTTTATGGTGGCAGCTCGGCCCCTGGTTTGTAGCTTCCCCCTGTGTTTGGGCGGTAAGCCAGGTCCTCGTGGTTGCTGCTGAGCCTCCAACCCTGTAGCAGGAACACAGACCTGGAATATGTGTTCCCCGCCGGTTTGTCTGGGGAGCCAGTGTATGACTTCAGTCCCCCTCAGAGCCGACTCTCTGGTATTTGCCTAGCCTGCAGTAACCCTGTCTTTCAAAGCGTTAACAGGCTCCTTCTATCCCGTGTGACTTCCAGCTACTTCAAGGGAATCTATCCCGCCTGTAGTTGGTTGGTGCTGCCGTGTTCCTCGGACCCGGTGATACCGGTCCGGTCTCTGTCCTCACACTCCCCTGGGATGCTGGCTATGGACGAGCTCTCTCTCCATGGATCTGTGTCTCTGTGGATTCTGTGTCTCCAGGGAGCCCAATCCCACCGGGATGTGTCACTTTCTGTCTGCTGTTCTTTACCTCTTGGCTCACTCTGGCCTACTAACTCACTCCTCCTCTTTTACTCTATTTGTACTGGTCTACCACCTGACCTACCTTCCCACCCACTATCCTCTAAACCCCACCACCCCTTGTCCGCCTAGATTCCCGGGCTCCGGGTTGGGTGCTGTGCTCCTGTGGGTGTGTGTGCTGTGAGGGAGTTTGTTGCACAAACTGTCTACCTTCTGCCTGGCTGTAGTTCCCTATGGGGCCATCCTGGTCGCAGGGGCACCACACATGCATTCTGAGTACCCTGACACCCTCCCTTTCCCTAATGTATTTTCAAGTTAATTTGCATGTGGATTTAAAGCCTGATTCCTCATCTCTGGCATATCAATACTACAAGACACAAAGCTGTAACAATCATGGTTGCAGTGGTAACAATTGGGTCCAGGGGTACCGGGGGCCCACCGACCAAAGCGCCTACTTCAGCTGGATATGCGTCTGATGCACATCCAGCTGAAATGCATCGCTGTGCAGAAACCCTTCGGGATCCTGCACTGTGGTACATTCTGCCGGCCAATCAGAGACTGTTAGCTGAGGTCAGAGTACCCTGGGGGCACATGGCTGAGATGTCATGTATCGCTATAGCAGGCACACCGGTTAGATGTTGCCCACTGCTCCAGTTACAGAGGAGGACACCAGGCGGCGTGGGAGCTGGGAATGGTGGAGTAGAAAATATTTTATGTATTAGAGACTGAACGGGGACTACATACAGCAGAAAGGGGCCCAGGATAAGGACATATTTACCAGGATGGGGCTATATATACCAGGGTGGTCCAAGGATGGGGGACATATTTACTATTATATTCCAGGATGGGGACAAATTTACCAGGAAGGGGTCCAGCATGGGGGACATTTAATACACTATGGGGGACATTACTACATAATGAAGGGCTGGAGGGGGCAGATTTGTATGTCTTTATTAGATTTAGAATGCCCACACATCTGACCAATATGCAGGGGTGGGGGGCAGGTCCACATTTTGCATCGGGGCCCATCTGACTTTAGTTACACCACTGACAAGACAGGCATAGCTTTTATTGTTGCACCAGGACCTACGCAGCCCTGAAACAACCCATCTCTTACCTGCTGCTGTACAAGATGACACCATCGGGCTGTAATCGGATTAACTTATTTTCTACCGTGACGTCATGAAACCACGCAGATTTGGCATTCACTATGAATGTGTCCGGAATCCAAAGTTTCTCAACAAATCTGCTGTCAAAGCCAAGAGTCTTGTTGGTGTGATTGTAAGAAAGTCTTTCATCTGTCCAACTCTGACGTAGGAACACTGTCATTGTGTATTCCTGAACAATAAAATAATTTAGAATAAGTTTCCTCCTACAGTCAATTCATTATCACACAGCCGACATTACATGGGAGAGAACAACATAATACTAATAATAACAAAACTGTAAAAAAGAGTTACTGCTTCTCTGCTCATCACTAATCCACAATCCATTGCACCTGGATAATGCAAGATGAAATCTGGAGCTAATAAAAGATTCAATTCTTAAACAGACCTGGTGTGGCTCATGCGGCAAGGTTCATTAAAGGGAATCTGTCAGCAGGTTTTTGCTACCTCATCTGACTGCATCATCATGTAGGCAAAGAAACCCTGAATCCAACGATATATCACATAGATAACTGGCTGCAGGCGTTCTGACACAAAGCAGTTAGTTCAGGAACACAGCAGAGCTGAGAAAGCTGCCCCCGTCCCCACACCAGGCTGACTGTGAAGTGTCAATCACAGCAGGGGGCGTGCCAGACTGCCCTGTGTGTGACATTGTGGTCCTGTAATGGTAATCACAAGGTCATAAAGTCATTAGTTTATGTAAACAACTGCTCAGAAGTGTCTAGGAGTTGCTTTTAATTTTTTAACCCCTACAGAATGCTGTCAACAGATTACATAGCAAAAACCTGCTGACAAATCCCCTTTAAATGGTCAATCTTGACCTATAGGATTCCTACATCCTATAGCTGGTGCAAGAGTTAAAATTGTTTATGTGTATAATATGCTAACACTACAGTTTATTTTACACTGGGTCCCACTGTCTGATACGCCTTATACGCAATGGCATTTATATATATTTAGTTGCTCATGCACACATATACAGTGCCTACAAGTAGTATTCAACCCCCTGCAGATTTAGGTGGTTTGATAAGATGCAAATAAGTTAGAGCCTTCAAACTGCAAACGAGAGTAGGATTTATTAACAGAAGCATAAATCTTACAAACCAAAAAGTTATGTTGCTCAGTTGAATTTTTATAAATTTTAAACATAAAAGTGTGGGTCAATTATTATTCAACCCCTTAAACCACCAGCATTCTGTTTGGTCCCCCTAAAGTATTAAGAAGTAGTTCAGGCACAAAGAACAATGAGCTTCACATGTGTGGATTAATTATCTCTTTTGCCAGCCTTTTCTGACTATTTAAGACCCTCCCCAAACTTGTGAACAGCACTCATACATGGTCAACATGGGAAAGACAAAGGAGCATTCCAAGGCCATCAGAGACAAGATCGTGGAGGGTCACAAGGCTGGTAAGGGGGTACAAAACCCTTTCCAAGGAGTTGGGCCTACCTGTCTCCACTGTTGGGAGCATCATCCGGAAGTGGAAGGCTTATGGAACTACTGTTAGCCTTCCACGGCCTGGACAGCCTTTGAAAGTTTCCTCCCGTGCCGAGGCCAGGCTTGTCCGAAGAGTCAAGGCTAACCCAAGGACAACAAGGAAGGAGCTCCGGGAAGATCTCATGGCAGTGGGGACATTGGTTTCAGTCAATACCATAAGTAACGTACTCCACCGCAATGGTCTCCATTCCAGACGAGCCTGTAAGGTTCCTTTACTTTCAAAGCATCATGTCAAGGCTCGTCTACAGTTTGCTCATGATCACTTGGAGGACTCTGAGACAGACTGGTTCAAGGTTCTATGGTCTGATGAGACCAAGATCGAGATCTTTGGTGCCAACCACACACGTGACGTTTGGAGACTGGATGGCACTGCAGACGACCCCAAGAATACCATCCCTACAGTCAAGCATGGTGGTGGCAGCATCATGCTGTGGGGCTGTTTCTCAGCCAATGGGCCTGGCCATCTGGTCCGCATCCATGGGAAGATGGATAGCACGGCCTACCTGGAGATTTTGGCCAAGAACCTCTGCTCCTCCATCAAGGATCTTAAGATGGGTCGTAATTTCATCTTCCAACAAGACAACGACCCAAAGCACACAGCCAAGAAAACCAAGGCCTGGATCAAGAGGGAAAAAATCAAGGTGATGGAGTGGCCTAGTCAGTCTCCTGACCTTAACCCAATTGAAAACTTGTGGAAGGAGCTCAAGATTAAAGTCCACATGAGACACCCAAAGAACCTAGATAACTTGGAGAAGATCTGCATGGAGGAGTGGGCCAAGATAACTGCAGAGACCTGTGCCGGCCTGATCAGGTCTTATAAAAGACGATTATTAGCTGTAATTGCAAACAAGGGTTATTCCACAAAATATTAAACCTAGGGGTTGAATAATAATTGACCCACACTTTTATGTTTAAAATTTATTAAAATTCAACTGAGCAACATAACTTTTTGGTTTGTAAGATTTATGCCTCTGTTAATAAATCCTACTCTCGTTTGCAGTTTGAAGGCTCTAACTTATTTGCATCTTATCAAACCACCTAAATCTGCAGGGGGTTGAATACTACTTGTAGGCACTGTATATATATATATATATATATAATATGTGTGCATATATATATATATGTGTGCATTTAGATCGCCACCTGGTGGAAGCACAAGGTAACTGACACTTTACACATGCTTGTGTTGTGTTATTACCATGTTTATTTCAGAGATGTGGTCAATGCTGGTCACTTCAATATCTACAGCAACAATGACAGGAGGTCCTGAAATAAGAAAAAAAGAATATTAATCAAATATAGCATTTGCGTCATGATGATAAAAATGCAATTTTATTATTAATTGAATGCAGAGATCATTTTGGTGGGGACCCACTCCGTCCTATGGGAGGGGAATGTCGATCCCTGACCTGTTCTGCATCCTTAGGTGGCCGTTGAACATTGCAATAGTCTTTTTCTATAGACCACAGGGACTTTTGGGGCCCCGTAGGCTCCGGGACCCAGGTGCGATTGCAACCCCTGCACCTGTTGTAGTTACGCCCCTGGTCAGGGTTATAGCCATTGTCTCTTTTTACATAATATCAGTAAACATAATCATTTTTCCTACCTCCAATTCCGGGTCTGAATTTCCTGGCATATCCTTTCATTAACCCTTCCAAACTTGGCATCCAGGCTATATCAAGATTAGATCCGATGTAATCTCCAATATCTTCTGCACCGCTGAACAGGACATATTATACAGTTACAATCCAAACATGAGCTATCGACTTTATGGTGCTCTGACCAATATAAAGACATTTTAAGGAATTAATAAGCTCAGGTCTATTACAGGAGCATCTAAATGAATTAGAATATCATCAAAAAGTTCATTTATTTCAGTAATTCAATGCATAAAGTGAAACTCATAAATTATAAAGAGTTATTACACACAGAGGGATCTATTTAAAGTGTTTATTTATGTTAATGTTGATGATTATGGCTTATAGTCAATGAAAACCCAAAGGTCTTTATCTCTGAAAATTAAAGTAGGGAAGATAAAGGGTTAAAAATTGTGCTGCCGTATTCCACGAGACATCAAATGGTGATATTATGGCTTTATTAGTCAACGCATTTCAGGGCTCACTGAATCGCCCTGAAACATGGCAATATGATATTGATTTGTCCTGAGGAAGGGGCCAGGGAGCCCTGAAACACGCTGACTAATAAATCAATATTATATTCCCCCTTTGATGTCTCGTGGAATACAGCAGCGTGTTTTCAACCCTTCATCCTCCCTACTCTCTATGCACCACGCTGGGGACTGCAGCAGCCGTAATCTGCTTTTATAGTGGTTGTGACTCTCACAACCACACAAGGTGAAGCCTCTGATCCCTATTTAGGTCATATTTTATCTCTCAGACCCTTCATCCTCCCTACTTTAATTTTCTGAGATAATGTCCTTTGGCTTTTCATTAATCATCAACATTATCAGAAATAAACACATGAAATAGATCCCTCTGTGTGTAATGACTATATAATATATGTGTTTCACTTTATGTATTGAATTGCTGAAATAAATTAACTTTTTGATGATGTTTTAATTCATTCAGATTTACCTGTATAGGTTAAGAGACAAAGAAAATGGCGTTGAAGGGTGGACTCTTAACTTTGGCCAAAGTGTATCCTGTCATCCTGGAAAGCATGTGTCTGCTGCTCAACCAGCACTGGACTAAGGTTCCTTGAAAATGATTCTGTGGACAACCCTCATCCAGGGCCGCACCGTCCATTGGACAGCGTGAGCCCTTACACTCAGGTGTCAAGCTGGCCGGGGGAGCAGCTTAGCAGAAGGGGGCGGCGCCATATCCCCAGCCATGGCGCCGGCGGCAAGGCACAGGCAAGGCCTTCCACGCCATGGATGCAGGGGCGGCGGTGCTAGCCACTGATAGCACCCCCCCCCCCGCCGGACCTCACCAGTGGCTGCAGGGGCGGCGGTGCTGTATTCTGAGAGCACAGCCCCCCCCCCCGGACCTCACCAGTGGTTGCAGGGGCGGCGGTGCTGTATTCTGAGCGCACAGCCCCCCCCCAGACCTCACCAGTGGTTGCAGGGGCGGCGGTGCTGTATTCTGACAGCACCCACCCCCCTGGACCTCACCAGCGGCTGCAGGGGCGGCGGTGCTGTATTCTCAGAGCACAGCCCCCCCCAGACCTCACCAGTGGTTGCAGGGGCGACGGTGCTGTATTCTGACAGCACCCCCCACCCCCTGGACCTCACCAGCGGCTGCAGGGGCGGCGGTGCTGTATTCTGCCAGCACCCACCCCCCCGGACCTCACCAGCGGCTGCAGGGGCGGCGGTGCTGTTTTCTGACACCACCACCCCCGGGTGCACCCCTGCCCTCATCGTACACAGCACACGTACTGTACAGGTCCACTTATCTGTGTAGTTATCAGTTATGTCTTCTACACATTCCTAAACCATAAACTCTTCATTATTTCCATCTGACATAACCCACGTGACAGCGAGATCACTATTATCATTTTTTGTGTCCGATGCATAAATCAAACAAAACAGGATCCGGCACCCATAGCATGGGAGTCTACGGATGCTGGATCCGGCAGAGAACCGTGCCAGTACCCGGATGCCGGATGCTAAAAGAGCGGCGGCTGTTAAAAGCAGCTGGCGCTGAAATTCAGCACCTGGAGAGCTCCACGGCTGAAATATCAGCACCACGGCCAGCTACCCTGCAAGACGCTGTGCTAATATTTCAGCACTGGACAGCGGTAGCCGCCAATTCCGGCACAAAACAGTATCGGTTCTGTTTGTCCGGTGATGTCAGGTTCTGTCCGGTATATCCTGCAAAACATCGGACAGAAACTGACAGGGAAAGACCGTGGTGTGAAGCTAGCCTTACTTCTGCATTAGAAGGTAAAGGGGACCGATAACATCACATCTACAGCTATCTGCCAGTGACTGACACCTACAGGGCACAGCCAGCAGGTACAGCAAAGGATCAGACACATATGAACCAGAGATTAGAGCTGGTACTTTCCCAAAATGATGACGTTGCAACATATTGTTCATGATATCGTTGTGTGTAACTGGCTCTTTAGACTGTGATAGGTCTTCAGGAGACACTATATAAGAGTACTAATTAATGCTACGGTAGTAAAACTCACCTGAGACAAACTATGTTGGAGCAAAACTAAAAAAAAGTCTAATAATTAATTGATAAAGTGTTTCCCAAATTAATGCAAACAAATCTAATTCTGAAAAAAAAAAACAAATAACCATGAAATAGCTTTGTTGGAAAAAAAAGGTTTTGGTTCTGGGACTGAGTCACAGATCTTTTATTTATTTTTAAATTGCTGGGTTCTGCAGTGAGGTTCTAATTGGGTTAAAGGGTTTATCTCATGAAGATAAGTCCATGTGCCTTTCCTTAGCAAAAGTGGATGCTTGCCATATGTCTCCCATATGTCTGTGGTGAGATAACACCTTTAAATGAAATCACTAATCTAACTAGTAAAATATTTTGCACAACCTGTGGCCAGACCTGATCCGGTTTTGCTTCCATGTATCCCTATGGTGCCAGATTGGTCCTTTTTGGCCATCCGGTTTTGTGTTTTCTGTGCCTGATCAGGTTTTGTCCGGTTTTTCCCCATCCCCAAAACCGGAGCCTGCAGCGGTTTTGGGCTCCGGTGAAATAACTGGACAAAACCGAACAGAAACGAATCAGGGGCGATCCGGCGCCCAAAACACGGGAGTCTATGTGCGCCGGATCTGGGAAAAAATCGTATTGTTTCCCAGATCCGATTTGTTGTACATTGCATGCACAGAAATCCTGCCGTCAAAATTTCAGCACAATGGACAGGCTGTTAATTCAGCATCTTGGACAGCAGCAGAGCAGACACAGGCAGATTCCAGGACCATGGACAGCAGCAGAGCAGACACAGGCAGACTCCAGGACCCTAGACAGCAGCAGAAAATGAATTGTGCAAAAACAGGATCAGAGGGCATATTTGGCCACACTTTGTGCACATCCTGTGCTGTCAGGTTCTGTCCGGTGGATCCTCACATAAGTGTATGTCTGCCCTAAGGCTGGGACTTGAAGGTCACTCAGCCAAAGATCACTGTGGGCTGTTTCCATCACAGCACAAAGTTTCAAGCAGGTTGCAAAGAGTTGAACCAGTTGGTACTTTTGCAAATTGCTTCTCTTAACTTGCCTCTTCACAAAAGAGGACAGGAACTCTAGAGACACCTATTGGAGGTAACGATCCTAAAAGGTATTATTCTCTTTGTGGAGAGCTTCAAACTGGCTTATGGAGGCTTATAGACTATGCAATGCTCTCCTGGGAATTAAAGAAATCTGAATATATCTTATTTAATAATAATATTTATTTACTGATATAGCACCATTAATTCCATGGCGCGTTACATACATTAGTAAAGTTGTCCCCATTAGGGCTCACAATCTACATTCTCTATCACTATGTCTTTGGAGTGTTGGAGGGAGGCTGGAGAGCTCAGGGAAGCCCATGCAAATATGGGGATAACATACAAAATCTTGCAGATGTTCTCCTTGGTGAGGTTTGAACCCAGGACCCCTGCGCTGCGACAAGCTTCAAAACGCGTTGAATAAACCACCGCATGCTTTATCATCTTCTCTGGATTGTGTCATTTGGCAGTCGCGCGGATTTTATATCATGATATTTAGAATCCAGTATCCGGGGACCAAGGCAAAATGTCTTACTTGTACCATCGTGGTACCCAACCTTGCCCCACCAGCATCCCTCCACCTACTCTCCAGCACTGCTTTTATATCTCCTGCATTATCTCAATTGAGGAACTGATCATGACACAATTACAATGCAAAGTTAGATCTAGGTTTAGTTCTATCTACTACAGTAGCATTTACCATATTTAGCAACCTAATTTTACTAACCTTGGAAAAATTAGCAATATAGAACAAATATCTGCTCGCAGAACATTTTAGAAAGAGAATAAGAAAAACACGTTACCTGTGGTTTACTGCAGGTGTGGTATATGTTACAGAAAATAGCAGGGTCCAGAGGATATATCCCATGTCTATAGTGCTTGGTGAATGCTCACAGACTAGAGCTGGATTCCCTGACAGTAATAAGAATGCAACCATGCTGTTATAGGAGGCATGTCCTGTGCTGAATGCCAGATCACAGGGCGCCAGAGAGCGGTGCCCAAAAATGCATACCGTCCTTCAAGCCACATGGGGCAGATTGCAGAACTGTCCGGCCCTTGTGATAGGTTTTCTTTATAACATTTATATTTGTGTGGCGTTTAATGAGTAATCGTAATTGGCACCGTGACATCACGTCGCAAGAATAATTACATATTAGTGTTCGTGGAAAAAAGAGTAAATAAATCTGATGCTCAAGATGTAAAATAGTCAATGCAGTATTACATGCAATTTTGCAATTAAAAGAGAAAGCGGGATAAAATAAATATAGACAGGATACATAATTATATCATATCATTCATGATAACAACAACAAATTAAGATTTTCATTAGTGAGTTTCATCAGTGATTTTCTCACACTTAAAATACAATAAAAAGGTTCCAAACTTCTCCTACCCATTAAAATGTTAAAAACAGACGGCACACGGATGGCAATGCGCGCCATCTATGATATTTCGGACCTATACATTTGTATGGGTGATTTATTTTCAATCTTTTCTGTGATTTTTTTTTTTACTGACCATTGGTCCTGTCTGTGTTCTGGTCTCCCAAACTGTGAAGTTTGAGTGATTGGTAGAGGCAGTGGCATATATTGACGTTCATGGGCCCCAATTCACAATCTCCAACAGGACCCCCAATTATTGCAAGTCTTTCCATATAGGCCAAAAGAACTTTTGTGGCCTCTTAGACTTGAAGGCCCAAGTACGTTGCAACATCTGCACCTATTGTAGTTACACCCCTGAGGGGGGATCTCAGGACCTGGGTTTCATCAATCTGCTCAGAATGAGCCTTAAAGGGTTGTCCAACTATAGGACATCAACTTCTAATTCCAAATGTCTACCCCAGATAAAATAAAAAGTATATATATATATTATACAATACCGTTAATACAACAGCGCTTTACATGCAGCAGCAACTCTGTCCCTATTGGGGGCTCACAATCTAAATTCCCTATCAGTACATCTTTGGTGTATGCTCACTTTTCATGCTTGCGCTGTTCCAGCGTTGACGGTAATCACGTTCCTCGGGCTCACGTGATAGTGGCATCACGCAAGTCCCGCGTACGATGAACCTTGGCTTCTGTCTCTCCATATTTGGACCAAATGAATTAAATAATAAGGGGTGTACGAGGGCTCACATGATGTCACAAATTCACATGAGCCCCAGGAATGCTATTACTGACACCACTGGAACAGCACCTGCAACGGAGGTGAGTATAGGATCTGTTGTGTCCCACGAATGGGAACAATCTGTAATGTCATTCTTTGCATTGTGTATTTTTCCTCCTATCAGGAAATTCCTGTATTGTTGCTAGGTAGATTAGTCTGTGTAAAAATTGTCCCTACCTCCCTCCCTTAGTTGGCCTCTATACAGGATGCTCCTCCCTTCTTCACCAGTTTAGTTTAGACAAGCTATTACTGAAGACACATGTGTGCAGCCCTGTACAGATTATTCCTTTTCACCTATCATTCATTTGTAACTAATACAAGATTTGGAAGAAAACGCGTTTCTCCTGGTCTTTTCTACAGCTGCAGTAACGATTGAGTTGACACTGTCTGTTATATCATTTGGTGATGTAAGTACAAGTATACAATTATCTAAAAGACTGGTGATTAAAGCTCTTGGGATTTGCAGTCATCAGAAGGGGACAGAACAGTGAAAAGGATTAGTTTTGACTGGGATTTGTATACAGCTCATAATCAGTAAAAGAACCTGTTACCAGGAGTAGCATACTGCATGCAATTCAGAGAAAGGATTACCTAAAGGGCTGATAGCAAGCCACAAATAGCAGTCTGCATAAACCTGCAGACAGAAATCACTCACTGAAGAGAATAAGCTGCCACTGAACTGCACACTGTTTAGAAATCCAAAGAAGGGATTATATATAGCCAATTGTGAAGCTGCAGTTTTAATAGACTTGCAATATAGCCCAGCAGTAGTTTGCATAAACTCTATAAACATAGTCTGTTTTTCAGCTCTAGATTTTGCAACATTGTATTGGTTTCCCTGACAACCAGGATCAGAATGCCACCACCCTTGTATTTTTGCAGCAATGTCTGAAACTAAAAGAATTTCTCACTTCTTGCCTAATCTAAAGCAGCAAGAAGAAACAGAACTTTTCACGGCTCACAGCAAAAGGTCTAAGTGATTGACCAAACCTACATGGAAGGTCGTTATGCCCCCTGACGAAGCCACATGGCGAAACGATGTAGGGCAGGGCGTGCACGGAGAGACCCTGCAGCACGAGCTGGTATGACTAATCTGTAGTGTCTAACACTGACTGCGGGCTCTGGGCTGCCTTGATGGGAATAGGTAGTCTGTGGCAGGATACCTGGGAATTGATAGGAGGTTCAACAGAGGTGATATAATTGATGTATTGGCACTTTTAATCTAATGGAGTAAACTATGCTCTTTAGCAGGGGTTGATATTGCAGCATCATTATATGTAGAGTATGAGCTGATCACCCTTTTATTGCTGTGAGAAGTGTTTAATTCATTTTAAGTCTGTGAATTGACCATTGTCACTGAGCACTTTACAAAAAACCCTTGAAATTTTACTCTATTTGTATTCATCCTGAATTTTGTGGATTGTTCTAATAAATGTAATCCCTTTTTGCTAATTCAACTGTTGTCCTCTTGATTAAATGGAAGGTCAGAGAGAACCTAGGATCCATCAAAGTGAATTGTTACACTGACGCACCGTGGGCCAGGGGACTCAGGTCTCACGCGCAGTTTGTAGGTCACGGTTGCAGTGCCTGAGGCTGTGGGTCCGGTGGTCAATAAAAGAGGGAAAAAGAAAATAATAAAAAGGGAATAAAGTTTTAGTTCGTGACGCCACCTGTAGGTTCCGGTGATGGCACCGGCGCTGCTGGATCCTCCGGGGTGTTGGGCGGCAGTAAGATGGAGACGCTCCCTACAGGACGAGTGGGTTCCCTGGAGCTGTGAGCTGTAATGGTGGAATAGGGCAGCTCAGTAGTTCCTGTTTAACAATGCAGGTAAAGCACAGTTCATGGAATAAGGCTCGGACACACTGCTCACTCTGTACGGGTTCTTTACTCTGGTAAACGACAGCTTTACAAGGTATACGATGGTGTTGGCTGAGGCAGTGGACAGGGTGGTTCTGGCAATGAGCAGCGTCCCCCTGAAGCTCCACAGGTGTCTTTCTCTATCACTGTCTGTCCCTTCACTTCGCTGCTCTGCTCTGTAAGAGCACTGAAGACCCTCGGTTGGGATTCCGTGTGGATCAGGACTCATGGTCCTTGGCCTTCAATGGTGGGTGCTCCTGGTATAAGCTGCGGTAGGTGGTAGTTTGTGAGCCGGGGTCCAAGGAAGCCTACGACCACTTCGGGTTCTGTGGTTAAGGGATGTAGCCTGCTGGACCACCTCGGAACCGGTATTCCGGGTTCTGTGGACTGGGCCAGAATAGTCAGTTATCCTTTCTATTCTTTGGCCTCTCTCTCTCTCTTCTGGGTCACCAGGTTGAGGTGCCCTCCCAGTTAGCTTTCTCAGTGCTTCTCTGTAGCTTCTCCAACTCTGCTACATCTGTTGCTTTCACTTTGCTCTCTCTGTGCTACACGGCACAGTGCAGCCTTTTTCTGTAGCTTCTCTCCTGTCACGACTTGACTTCTGCACTGTTCTGTTCTCACTTCCTGGTCTAACTCCTTCCTGCTTTCCCACACACTATATAACCTAGCTCTCCTCCCACCGGGACCTGTTACACTAGCAACGGGTGTCTGATTGGTCCCCTATCACTAGGTGTGTGTGTGTAGTGTTGGAGCTTCAGGATTCTTCTACTCATTACCAGAACAAAGGATATGGCACCTTCATTCAGGGGTGCAGTACCCTTTTGTGACGCACTCTTAGTGGGGCGCCACAACACCACATTACTGTGGCAAAGAGTGCTAAACCAAGTGACTGTTTTATCTGTGCCTGGCACTCATGAGCTACCACCAGAGGGAGCCCTTGAACAACTCTACTCAGCATACCAGTCTTAGGGCCTTTTCACATCAGCGGTAAAGCGCTGATCGCGGCAGTTGCGGTGAAAAAAACGCATCTGCTGCAGTTACCGCATAACGGCCGCACTTTTGGTTCACTTGCGGCAAACCCCATTCAATGTCTATGGGGCTTGCGGTAAGTGTGCGGCAGGTGCGGCAAGTGCGGTTTTGGCGCTTGCAGCAGATGCGGCCGCGAAAAAAACGCAGCTGACCGTGTTTTTTTTCGCGGCTGCATCTGCCGCAAGTGCCAACACTGCAACTATACTGCACTTGCCACACCTGCTGCAAGCCCCATAGACATTGCATGGGGCTTGCCGCAGGTGAACCGCAAGAACGACCGTTATGCGGTAACTGCGGCAGATGCGTTTTTTCACCGCAACTGCCGCGATCAGCGGTTACTGCTGATGTGAAAGGGGCCTTATAAAGACATTTCTAAAAAACATATCTCTACCCTGCTAAAACTAAATACATCTGAATCTCTAAAGGAACTTCAGAACTTCCAACAGCTCAATGTGAGACCGCAGTGTGCACAACATTGTGGACAACACTGAGGCAAAAATTGTGCAAATGTCAGAAGAGTCATCACACAGATCCAGGTCCGCTAAGAGCTCAAGGCACTCACTCAAATCGGGCTCATCAAGGTACTCGGCCCTCAGTGAGAAACTCATCATGGCGTGTACCGAAGCAGATACTACAAAAGTACAAGCAGTCTTCGCTCAAAGGAAAGCCAAAATGGACGCCTCGGTGGCAAGCACAAAAGCAGAATCCGCATGCAAGAAAGCAGAGATAGAAGCCGAATCTGCGTGCAAGACCGCACGTAAGAAGGTGGAAATTGAAGCTCTACAGAAGGAGTGTGAACATGCGGCAGCCATGGCAAGGCTAAAGCTCTTCGAACGAGCTCTAGATGGGAGCCAAGGAGGCAGCATCAGCCTGTGTGAACTCGACACAGAAGACCCCTCAAGTGCACAAGAGACTATGTGCTGAGTCAAGCTGATGAACCGCTAACCACTACCAACATTCCCATCAGTACCAATACTTCTCCAGAGAATCAAGCTGCTGAGCCTACCAGGTGAAGAAGAAGCCAAACGACACCAGGTGGCAATAACAACCACCTGACTATTCAAATCTGCTTCATTTCCAAGATGACAACCTCAAGTCAACAGCACTCTACCCTGCAAACCAGGTCAACGATTCACCACCTACAGAGGAAGACAAAGTGATCATCAGGGACACGAGCATCAAACCTACTGAAGACAACTACAACAGCTGGGTAGCTCCCTCACCCTCTCTTCCCGCAAAGACTAAGTTGCTAAGGGATCCGCAGCAAGCAACTGCTAGCTTCCCAACCTGTGACACCTATTTCCATCACATACAGTTAGGGCCAGAAATATTTGGACAGTGACACACTTTTCGCGAGTTGGGCTCTGCATGCCACCACATTGGATTTGAAATGAAACCTCTACAACAGAATTCAAGTGCAGATTGTAACGTTTAATTTGAAGAGTTGAACAAAAATATCCGATAGAAAATGTAGGAATTGTACACATTTCTTTACAAACACTCCACATTTTAGGAGGTCAAAAGTAATTGGACAAATAAACATAACCCAAACAAAATATTTTTATTTTCAATATTTTGTTGCGAATCCTTTGGAGGCAATCACTGCCTTAAGTCTGGAACCCATGGACATCACCAAAGGCTGGGTTTCCTCCTTCTTAATGCTTTGCCAGGCCTTTACAGCCGCAGCCTTCAGGTCTTCCTTGTTTGTGGGTCTTTCCGTCTTACGTCTGGATTTGAGCAAGTGAAATGCATGCTCAATTGGGTTAAGATCTGGTGATTGACTTGGCCATTGCAGAATGTTCCACTTTTTTGCACTCATGAACTCCTGGGTAGCTTTGGCTGTATGCTTGGGGTCATTGTCCATCTGTACTATGAAGCGCCGTCCAATCAACTTTGCAGCATTTGGCTGAATCTGGGCTGAAAGTATATCCCGGTACACTTCAGAATTCATCCGGCTACTCTTGTCTGCTGTTATGTCATCAATAAACACAAGTGACCCAGTGCCATTGAAAGCCATGCATGCCCATGCCATCACGTTGCCTCCACCATGTTTTACAGAGGATGTGGTGTGCCTTGGATCATGTGCCGTTCCCTTTCTTCTCCAAACTTTTTTCTTCCCATCATTCTGGTACAGGTTGATCTTTGTCTCATCTGTCCATAGAATACTTTTCCAGAACTGAGCTGGCTTCTTGAGGTGTTTTTCAGCAAATTTAACTCTGGCCTGTCTATTTTTGGAATTGATGAATGGTTTGCATCTAGATGTGAACCCTTTGTATTTACTGTCATGTAGTCTTCTCTTTACTGTTGACTTAGAGACAGATACACCTACTTCACTGAGAGTGTTCTGGACTTCAGTTGATGTTGTGAACGGGTTCTTCTTCACCAAATAAAGTATGCGGCGATCATCCACCACTGTTGTCATCCGTGGACGCCCAGGCCTTTTAGAGTTCCCAAGCTCACCAGTCAATTTCTTTTTTCTCAGAATGTACCCAACTGTTGATTTTGCTACTCCAAGCATGTCTGCTATCTCTCTGATGGATTTTTTCTTTTTTTTCAGCCTCAGGATGTTCTGCTTCACCTCAATTGAGAGTTCCTTTGACCGCATGTTGTCTGGTCACAGCAACAGCTTCCAAATGCAAAACCACACACCTGGAATCCACCCCTGACCTTTTAACTACTTCATTGATTACAGGTTAACGAGGGAGACGCCTTCAGAGTTAATTGCAGCCCTTAGAGTCCATTGTCCAATTACTTTTGGTCCCTTGAAAAAGAGGAGGCTATGCATTACAGAGCTATAATTCCTAAACCCTTTCTCCGATTTGGATGTGGAAACTCTCATATTGCAGCTGGGAGTGTGCACTTTCAGCCCATATTATATATATATATAATTGTATTTCTGAACATGTTTTTGTAAACAGCTAAAATAACAAAACTTGTGTCACTGTCCAAATATTTCTGGCCCTAACTGTACCTGGTCAAGCCGAAGCCATGCTAGACTTCACAGCTCAAAGTAAGAGTCCCTCTCTCAAGTGCCTACCTCTTACCGAAAGTCCTAGTGTTCTCCCCATGCAACGCAACCTCAGCACACCCCCGAATGTTGAACAAGGCACATTCACCTACCAAGCTTCACCCTGTAATGAACTTACTATGAAACAAGGAGTCTCACCTGTTGAAAACAGCATCCACGATTCTCTTGGGTTCAGCACACCCGTCACAGTGCAAAACAGGGTACTGCTGAGACACCTTGCTATCGAGGGCATCGACAGGAACAATACGTCACCATCTCAGAGACAACACAGGTGGGAGACGGGATGAAGTCTCTAAAAGCCTTACAGCGATCCAAGTCTTGCACCGTAGTCCTCTAAGGTCTCTTTCACCTGTCACCAAGAGTCAAGCTTATGTTTCCTACAACTCATCTATGAAGGCTACAGCTGCAGCAGCCTCCCTGAATGCTTCAGAAACTGACTGCAAGGTATGTTGCAGCTTTGTCCTGAACAAGGTAAAGTTTACTTTAAAACCTGCATGCACCGTACCAAAGGTTCAACTCTGTGCTGTTGCACTAACAGTCAAACCCAAAAGGGCCACACCCCTACAGTGGCATCTCATCTTCATTGACCTGCAATTAGCCGAGTGGAGAACAAGACTCAGGTCACCACCCCCAGTTTGGCTGTCCAACAACTTTCGTTCTATTGTTACCATCCATGATATCGAGCAGAAGGAGCCAGAGCCTGGAAAGTCTCTCAGACCAACCTACAGCACAAGCCCTGTGTCCAAGGTGCCAGTACAAGGGCTCAGGTCTCATCACCTTGGACACTCTCCAACCTGGTCAGCCGTTGCGCAGGCTGACACTCAGTACAAGTGCATCGTCTGGTGGCTCCTTCAAGCAGGAATTACATGAACTAAACTTGTTGCTGGACTCTGCCACGGCGGGGAGCGCACCTCCACTTACCTCCTTCCATAGTAGCAGAATTAAAAATCAGTATTCTCAGCAGCACATCATCCTATGTAAACAGGACTTGTGCTGCCGAGGACAATGGCCTATATGCGCTAAATCAATATATTAAGGACAATTCAGTGCGGACCATTCTCTGTGTTCTGCCTGTGGACACAGGTTATTGAGCAACCGCTGATCTATTAACTGATCAGAGGTCATTTAGTGCCATCGGTCAGTCCATATAAGCGGACCTTCAATTTTCAATGAAAATTGCCATTAGTTCATTAGAGAAAAAAACAAACAAGAAAAACCTCAAAAACTGGAAATTTTTGTGATTGAAAAAAAAACACCTCTAAAAAAGTTGGACCTTGTAAGGGTGGCTTCACACCACGGCAGAGACCGGTCCGGGGCTATCAGGTGTAAACCAGACAGCCCCGGACTGGATTTTGGCCCCATAGTATCGGAATTTCCTCACCGGAAACAAAAACGTTGCTTGCAACGTTTTTGTGCCCAGGGAGAAAAATATCCCCAAATTGCCGATTCTCCCGGATTCCAGTGGATCCTCCCGGATCCGGTGCAATCCAGCGCTCCCTAACATGGGAGCCTATGGGGCTGGATTGTCCCTGTCCGGGAGGATCCGGGAACTGGACACCTGCGGCTACACGCAAGCCGCGGTCCTGAATCATCAGCAGCGTCAGCTGTGTCAGACTACACACCGGGCCGGAGGGCATATTTGCCCTCCGGTTCTATATGCTGATCCGGTACGGGGCTGTCAGGTTCATCCCTGACAGCCTCAGATCGGACCTTACCGTGGTGTGAAGCCAGCCTAAGAAAGTTCAAAACTTAGATGGTCTATAAATGCGCGAAATTCATCAAATAAGCTCATGCTAGAAAACAGGGAAAGTATTGAGTTTAGGTCATAATAACAAGTTGAATCTTTATTAATCACAAAGATAAAAAGGTTTGCACAGAAAAACTACACAATTACAAAAATACACATGCAATAAAACAGATGTGGTGGATATGGAGCTTATTTCCACAGATATATGACAGGCATATAAAAAAGTAAAATATACCATTCTATAGCCATATATATATTTATATATCTTTCATAAGGACACAATTTCTCCCCTTATTAGATACTAGGTAGGAGAGACTAAAGCATAATAATGAAATACGCATACCAATAAAAGTGCCCTGTGCAGATTCAGCATATAGGTTGGACCACAAAAAAGGACTCCCAATGCGCGTTTCACATGCTTAGTTATTGCTTAATCATGGGCTGTCTGTAAATGTGTGAGATTCATCAAAGTAGCTCATTCTGTTTGATGAATTTAGCGCATCTAGCCACATGTCCCTTTTCTTGCAACACACTGCCCTTTCCAATGAAGTCTGGCCCGCCTTGTAGAACAAGGTAACCAGTGACGTAACTTGAATCTCATGAGCCCCGATGCGAAACCTCCATCGGGGCCTTCAATTATTGCAAATTTTTAATAGCAATAGCCTTTTTCTATAGGTCAAAGGGACTTTTGGGGCCCCATAGGCTCCCGGGGCCCGGGTGTGATTGCAAATCCTTTAGAGGCTGTAGTTATGCGTTTGAAGGTAAGAAGGTAAGAAAAGGCTCGAAGACCAATTCGTCAAGACTGGCATTTTCATACGACAGTCTTAAAACAGAGTCCATTGGCGTAAGATGCTAAAAATTCAGCAACTTTTTATGAATTTGTCGCATCTCACAAAAAGACATAAATGTTATTGCTCCAAAGACTGGAGTGCACTGCTCAAAATGGTGCACCACTGGCGTAAATCGTTGAATGAATTCACCTCAAAAACCCTCAAAAAAGGACTGAAAGTGAAAAAACACTGCAAAGAAATATATGTTCACATTACGTCTTTATCAGGCACAGTGGCGCAACTTAAAGCTCATGGGCCCTGATGCGATGGGGCCGTCAATTATTGCAAATCTCTTATAGCATTAGTCTTTTATTATAGGGCAAAGGGACTTTTTGGGGGACCCCTAGGCTCCAGGGCCTGGGTACGATTGCAACTCCTGATCAGGCAGATTCTGCTCCGAAAACCACCTGAAAAAGCGCTAAATAAATGCTAACAAAAATTGCATTTCTATGTAAAATCCCTTTGCTCATTTGCTCAGGCTTTTGAGCGTATCATCAGGGCGTAACTACAACAGGTGCAGGGGTTGCGATCGCACCCGGGCCCTGCAGCCTAGGGGGGCCCCAAAAGTCCCTTCGGCCCATAGAAAAAGACTAATGCTATTAAAGATTTGCAATAATTGGGGGCCCCTTGGAACTTTCGCATCAGGGCCCCAGGGCCTGAAGTTACACCACTGCGTATCATATTATTACCGTTTAACGTTCCCAAAGACACTGAATGGTTAAAAGACATGAGCGGATGGCTCTACTGGTGCTTTTTTCAGCTCTGAAGATGTTTGATACAATACAAGTCAAACGGACAGTTCATAAGACGCTTGAGGCATCTTATTGAGCGTTTTTGTTTGAAAAAATGGCTAAAGGTTTATTTATGGTTAAATGGAGTTAAAAGAAAAACGAGCGGATAAAAAAAAGACGCCACAAAGTTGCTGGAAACCCACAGGTGGGGTAAAATGTCGAAAAAAATGCTCAGGAAAGGAACAAAATGGCCGAAGTATCCTGAGGCGTCTTCTTGAAGGTGTTGTGTGCAGACACCATTAGCCTGCAGCAAATCACTTTTTTGGGGGGGAAAAATTGGAAATATCAAGCCCCTTTTCCTCGAATTTTGTCGAAGGTATAAAATATTAGTGTAATAAATCGTGTCAGACATTGATAGATTTGGCTGAGGTACTTCAAGCAATAAATTGTGGCACTTGAGCATAAGATATGGCGCGTGTATGAAACCACCATAAATATGGATTTATGGCAGGTGTCAGCTTATTACTTATGTTCTTCTTTTAAGATAATTATTTTTTAATTATAAATATATTAGTATTACTGTTTATTTTATTAGAGGAGAGGCAGCTACGTCCTCCATTCCCTCACAGAACAATGACTGACTCCATGAGGTAACTGTGTCTCCTCAGACTGACATTGGACTGTACCATTCTCCTCCCTGGATGTAAACACTGTTCTTTTTAATCACATTCCTTTGAAAGGATATCTAAATACAATACCAGACAACATTAGGTGAATTGTACTGAATAAAAGCACATATGGTTCTATTCAGGCTGGATCGTGGCATTTTCTCCCCCCCGCGCCTGATGGTTTGTTCCGTCGTCATGGTGACGCGTCTTTCCTCTCCTGGGATCCTGCCGGCAGCGGAAGTCTGCAAGAAACACAAAACTTTTGCAAAATTAGAACTTTTCCCACTTGCTGTTTGCAGGTAATTATGCTCCAGGATCATTTTTCCTGCCTTATTATATGTGGGGCCGCCGGATTACTGCAGTGCACGATGTAATAGTGTGCTAACATGTCGGATTACCCCTATAATGCCCCTTACATGCAGTATAATGACCTGTAGAGATGTATAGCAACCTGTAAATTGGATTTGTAGATTTGTTAAACACTGGTAAATCATTAATGCTTTGTTTTATGCTAGTGGATACATATTTATGGTGAAATGTGGTGAAATTCCTTCAATCCGGCAACTAATAATCCAGAAAGCCAGTGGAATGGCATAAATAATGTCATCTCATCAGCAGCAGAGAGACAGTTAGGAAATCGCTTTAGTCTGTGCTCCGACAAAGATATTTACTCAGTTATACAGCGCCATTAATTCCACTGCGCTTTACAGACATCCTCACTGTCCCCATTGGGGCTCACAACAATCTACATTCCCTATCACTATGTCTTTGGAGTGTGGGAGGAAACTGGAGAACCTGAAACCCACACAGACATGGAGAGAACATACAAACTCCTTGCAGATGTTTCCTTGGTTGGGATTTGAACCCAGGACCCCAGAGCTGGAAAGCAACAGTGCTAACCACTGAGCCACCATACCTTGCTAGCCACTAAGTCACCATGCAGTGCTAACCACTGAGCCACCGTACAGTGCTAACCACTGAGCCACCGTACAGTGCTAACCACTGAGCCACCGTACAGTGCTAACCACTGAGCCACCATACCTTGCTAGCCACTAAGTCACCATGCAGTGCTAACCACTGAGCCACCGTACAGTGCTAACCACTGAGCCACCGTACAGTGCTAACCACTGAGCCACCATACAGTGCTCACCACTGAGCCACCATACCTTGCTAGCCACTAAGTCACCATGCAGTGCTAACCACTGAGCCACCGTACAGTGCTAACCACTGAGCCACCGTACAGTGCTAACCACTGAGCCACCGTACAGTGCTAACCACTGAGCCACCGTACAGTGCTAACCACTGAGCCACCATACAGTGCTAACCACTGAGCCACCATACAGTGCTAACCACTGAGCCACCATACAGTGCTAACCACTGAGCCACCATACAGTGCTAACCACTGAGCCACCATGTACAGTGCTAACCACTGAGCCACCATATACAGTACTAACCACTGAGCCACCATACAGTGCTAACCACTGAGCCACCATACAGTGCTAACCACTGAGCCACCATACAGTGCTAATCACTGAGCCACCATACAGTGCTAACCACTGAGCCACCATGTACAGTGCTAACCACTGAGCCACCATATACAGTACTAACCACTGAGCCACCATACAGTGCTAACCACTGAGCCACCATATACAGTGCTTACCACTGAGCCACCATACAGTGCTAACCACTGAGCCACCATATACAATGCTAACCACTAAGTCACCATACAATGCTAACCACTGAGCCACCATATACAGTGCTATCCACTGAGCCACCATATACAGTGCTAACCACTAAGTCACCATACAATGCTAACCACTGAGCCACCATACAGTGCTAACCACTGAGCCACCATACAGTGCTAACCACTGAGCCACCATACAATGCTAACCACTGAGCCACAGCATACAGTGCTAGAAAAAAAAAAGAGAGAGATGAGGGGCGCTACTGAGGTGATACCCGGTAGTCTAGTGGGGATATTCGTTACAGGTGAAAACCACTCACTTGAACGGGTTATGCAGCATGCAACTCTCAAATGTTTTGCAGAAATATTCTGTGATTTTTCCTCCCTTCCCTGAAATTTGTGCAGAAAATTTAGTGGCTTTTTAGCCAGTGCTGTGGAGTCAGTAAGCCAAACATCCAACTCTGACTCCAAATCCACCGAAATGGACACCGACTCTTGACTCCAACTCCATAACCATGGCTGTGAAGTCAATAAGCAAAACATCCGACTCCAACTCCAACTCCACCGAAATGGACAACGACTCTGACTCCACGACTCGAACTCCACCGAAATGGACAACGACTCTGACTCCACGACTCCAACTCCACCGAAATGGACAACGACTCTGACTCCACGACTCCAACTCCACAACCATGGCTGTGAAGTCAGTAAGCCAAATATCCAACTCTGACTCTTTAATTTCCCTGTATCCGACTCTGACACCACCAAAATGGACACCGACTCCACGACTCCGACTCAACAACCAAAGCAAATAATGATGAAGGCGAAGCAATTTTAATGCAATGTCTATGATTTACATATAGCTTTGGAGTCTTTGTTTTGCATGTACAGTGTATAACTTTCTCCTTTGATTAATTCTCTTTATACAGGCGGCCATGTCTTTAGATATGGACGATTCGATCATTTTGGAAAGTTCACAGGATGAGGCAGAGATGGAAGAGGAGGAAAATCCACCAGATTCCTTCTGGATCCAGGAGGACGGCTTTAAAGGTGACGTCACGTTCCACGTTTGGATTTTTATTTTTATACTTTCTTCCGCCTTTGTAAATCCATGTGATCGGTAACAAAGGGTGTGTGAATGGCAGAAAACAGAGCGGAAATTTGCCATCTTGGACCTGGCATGAAAAATGGCCGATCTACAAAAACTCATGCCATATACTCTGCAGTTTTCTGGCTTTGGGCTTTGTTTTTAATGCAGAAAAAAATGCATCAGCAACGCTATGGTTGAATGTACTGTAAGAACAGTAAGGACAGGGGAGTAACTATAACAGGTGCAGGGGTTGCAGATGGACCCAGGTCTTGGAGCCTCGTGGGCCCCAAAGGTTCCTTGGGCCTATAGAAAAAGACTACTGCTATTAAAGATTTGCAGTAATTGGGGGCCCCGTTGGAGCTTTCACATTGGGGCCCATCAGCTTCAAGTTACGTCACTGAGTAAGTGTACATGCACACAATTAGGACTTGATCCACAAGTTTCTGCATCTCTTGGCAAAGCCAAAAAATAGCTGTTTTTCCACATTTTTGCCTCGTTTTCGGTGCGTTTTGTGATGATGTTGGTAATGTTGCAGCGATGTCGAAACGACATCGTTGTTTGTGACATGCACCGATAAGTTTGTTCATCGTTGGTCGTTGGTAAATGACCCGGACCATTTTTTATTGTTGGTCTCCCGCTGTCACACACCCCGATGTTGGCCGGCCAACGATCAACGAGCTCCCAGCACCGCACAGCACACTCTGGGAGCTGGTAACCAGGGTAAACAGCGGGTAACTAAGAGCAGCACTGTTTACCCTGGATACCAGCATTCTCGCTGGTGAGTCTGCCTGTTTGACAGCTCACCAACGATCACATAACCCCCATCGGTTGGATCGCTGGGATATCGTACTGTGTAGCGGAGCCTTAAGGGTTATAAAACAAAAATCTACTGTGCTTCTCTCATCAGTGTGTGCGCTATGAGTCTGTATGAGACGGAGTGGGAGAGGGTTTAGCTTACAGCAGAAAGACAAGCCCACAGGGGAGGAGTAAAATAGCAACCCAAATAGTGATGTCATGCTGCACACGTCAATCACCTGCTGCACTGATTTACAGGTGGTTAAATCCTGGAGGTTGGTTCCCTTTAACTTTACAGGACTAGAAGGTCGAGGGCAGGGCAGTCTGACACACCCTCTGCTAAGATGAACACCTCACAGTGAATGCACTATCTCTATAGAGAGCCTGGTGTGGGCCGGGGCAGCTCTCTTAAGGTACCTTTACACGCCGCGACGGCAGGCTGGATACATCCCGCTACTTCACGTGCACGAGCACGCTCAAACGGTTACAAACGGTCAACGCATCACCTTTACACGCCGCCACAAGATGCGCTACGCCACGCTACATCTATAGCTAGCTACATCGCCGGGTGTCTCAAGTAGCCAGCTGTAGCTCATTTACACACCGCTATAACCAGCTACTATGGGCGGACCTGGTGCAGCAGGGCCAGCACATAGGCGTGCTACAATTGTGGATTACGAGCCGTCCGTACGCTGATAGGACGAAGCAATAACATCCTGATTGGGCAGGCAACGCAGGAGGCTGAGTAATACAGCACGCTCGAGCAATTGTGTAGTGTGACTCGTCAGCTCCTTTAAATATGCCTCCCTATGCAGCGACTACCAATCGTCATGCAGCAGCTTCCACCAATGATCGCACATGGGGCGCGGTAACACGGAGCCAGGGTCACGCCTTAGCTACATTGCAGCTACATCGCAGGCTGTCCCGAGTTCCCTTCCGTTGCTTCTTTACACGCCGATACAGCTCGCTACCATCGGCGTTGTAGCCATCAGTTTTCGAGCAGAGCTAGGAAACAGATGTATCTGTTGCCGGCTGTAGCGTCACGTCTTCAGACGCCGCTACGACGGGCTACATTGGCGCTACAAGCTACATTTGTAGCCTGTAGCGGGATGTATCCAGCCTGCCGTCGCGGCGTGTAAAGGTACCTTTAGGGTGGCTTCATACCACGGCAGAGTCCAGGACCGGATTTTGGCCCCATAGTATCCTATGGGGCCGGATGGAGCCAGATGGTTCATCCCTGACAGCCCCGGACCGGACCTTATCATGGTGTGAAGCCAGTCTTAGCTCCATTCTGTCTCTGAAAATAATTTTTTTTGATTGAGAACGGCTGCAGCCAGTAATCTATGTGACACATCAATGGATTCAGGAACTCTTTAAGTTTATAATACTGCTGTCAGATCAGTTAGCAAAAACCTGCTGACAGATTGCCTTTAAAGCTGATCCACTTAATGTAAGAAGGTTTGGTGTGAATGTGCCCTAAGCGTCTTTTAGCCATTCAGGTCCATCTGAAAAAGCTGCTTGCGTCCTATAAATATGCATAGTATTAGATGTTTACCTTCCCTTCTCTCCCGTCGCAGATAATTACGTGTTTATTCATGCAGTCTATCGCTTCTTTTCTCCTTCAAGGTGATGAATACACTTTCGGAGACGCAGCAGAAAAAAATCAGCTGGAAGACGCCGGCGATGAATTAAGTGACAGCTTCGATTCGGAGTCTAACCGGTGAGCATCGCCCGGCCCCGGCGCCTCCTGTCATTTATCTGGGGGATGCATTATGATGGCTGTGACTTTACCATAGATGTTTATGATGCACACAGGGAAACTGATAGCAAACAATAACCATCCTTCGCTCGCTTTATGCTATTTTTATGCGGTCGTCAGAGCATTAAACTCTGGTGAGACCGGCTGAATCTCTCTCGGAGGCTCGTCTGAGCGCAGGTACGCCGGCCTGTTTATTTATTTGGAAGCATAACTACTAAATGAGCGTTTTTTTTGCCTGAACCGCTTCGACGCTGACAGGCGATACTGGGAGAGATTTAATGCTGGTAGTGCAGTGGAATAGCTCAATAAATGGTGGAGATGTTAGAAAAACATGCAAAATGGAAATAATGGGGCTATTTTTAAGACAGAATGTGAAATTTGCAGGAAAGAAGTGATTGTATTCATTCAAATGGCTCCTCCAGGGAATAAAAGAGTTGTGTAAACTATTGTAACCAATCAGAAGTTCAGCCTTTGTACTCATCCATTTATAACATTCTATTGGAGATCTTAGACACATACATAAGGACACTGGCGGACACAGAACAGAGGGCCCCTGTGCAAGAACACTATATATCCAATGGCAATTGCTCCTGCTTTGGAGATGGAAAAGGGCCCCCTTACCATCCGGGCCCCTGCAGGTAGCTCCAATGATATGTCCGCCCATGCATAAGGATGCTTTTATACTATTGTATCCCAAGTACTACGGAATAGAAGCCATATTCACACCTTTTATCTCTGTTGCTCCGTCACATATTGCAAGCAATAGGGGAATTAAAGGGACTGTCCGTTTTTAGGGTCTTTATTACTATTATTATTATTACTTAAATGCATGTATTTGGTGGTAAAAAAAAAATTACCGTTGGATTTCATTAAAAAATTTGCACCGATTTTGCTTTTACAGGCCCTTTGTTTGCTGCATATTTAACTTTGATGTGGTCTGTGGTCATAAATCAGCTGAGAGGAGCTCAGAAAAGGACAGATCCACGACAGAGCGTCAGAGCGGGCTCACTGACAGATGCTCAGTTAACTCATTCTACAGCCAGCAATAGATTATATTACACAGAGGCTAAAGAAAGCATATAATGCCAATATTTTTAATGGAAGCCAGTTGTAAAATTGTTTTTCAGTCGTCCCAATTACATTCCTTTAAGGAAAAAAAGTTCTCCAAAGTTTTTTTTAAATCAGACCATTTGTCCCTGTATGGTACGGTCAGGCATATCCATTACACAGTATATAGCAGGGACACATATATAAGATTATCTCAGCACAGGAGATGTGGTATGATCAGACCATGTCCCTGTACAGTCAGACACATCCATTACACAGTACATAGCAGGGACACATATATAAAATTATCTCAGCACAGGAGATGTGCTATGATCAGACCATGTCCCTGTACAGTCAGACATATCCATTACACAGTACATAGTAGGGACACATATATAAGATTATCTCAGTACCGGAGATGTGGTATGATCAGACCATGTCCCTGTACGGTCAGACACCTCCATTACACAGTACATAGCAGGGACACATATATAAGATTATCTCAGTACAGGAGATGTAGTATGCTCAGACCATGTCCCTGTACAGTCAGACACAGCCGTTACACAGTACATAGCAGGGACACATATATAAGATTATCTCAGCACAGGAGATGTGCTATGATCAGACCATGTCCCTGTACAGTCAGACATATCCATTACACAGTACATAGTAGGGACACATATATAAGATTATCTCAGTACAGGAGATGTGGTATGATCAGACCATGTCCCTGTACGGTCAGACACATCCATTACACAGTACATAGCAGGGACACATATATAAGATTATCTCAGCACAGGAGATGTGGTATGATCAGACCATGTCCCTGTACGGTCAGACACATCGATTACACAGTACATAGCAGGGACACATATATGAGATTATCTCAGCACAGGAGATGTGCTATGATCAGACCATGCCCTGTACAGTCAGACACATCCATTACACCATACATAGCAAGGACACATATATAAGATCATCTCAGTACAGGAGATGTGGTATGATTAGACCATGTCCCTGTATGGTCAGACACAGCCATTACACAGTATATAGCAGGGACACATATAGAAGAACATTTATTTTAAACACATCCAATTGTGTAAATTATTACAATTCTTAGGGTACCTTTACACGCCACAACCGCGGGAGACATTTTTTGCGGCGATATTTCTCGCTAGAATTATCGCCGCCAAATTGCCTCCTTATCGCGGCGTGTAATTCGGGAATTTGGCGGCGATAAAACCAATGTCACCTGGTTTCGATTTCACAGCATGCTGTGAAATCGAAGCCAGGCGACATTTGTCTTATCGCCGCCAAATTCCCGAATTACACGCCGCGATAAGGAGGCAATTGGGACGCAATGTGGCAGCGATATTTCCAGGTCGCAAAATCGCTGCCAATATTTCTCGCCGCGGTTGCGGCATGTAAAGGACCCTAAGACCTATTGATGAAAATTAACTTTGTCTGTGGAAAAACCCCTTTAAGTTTCGGTGAAAAAATACTTTTCTACATCTGTGTTTTTTCCTCCCGTTTAGGTCCGGTGAGCAGGACACCGATCAGGAGGAGATGATGAAAGGTACAAGACACGTCGATAAAGTTCGGGCCTTCAGACTGCGTAAGAAACTGAACCAGCTCGACAGTTTTCAACAGGAGAAAGAATTAATGATTCAGAAAGTCAGGTTTGTTTTCTCGTCCAGTTTACAAGCGGCAGGATTTAGGTCTAGACGCCACAGCTACATTCTATCGGCTTTATAACGCAACGTCCAATAATAATGTTCTGCTGAAGGTTCTCGGGAATCCCTACAGTTATCTCTGCTGAACCTCAGGCCTCATTATCAAGATTGACAGGAACACAAGTTATTACACAGGGAAAGTTCTCCTCTTCATAGTACAACACGTGGCAGCTCTTTATTTTTTTCCTGTACTACATTTAGCATATGGGTTAAATAATATTATATTTTAATTTATCGGCCAGTCACACCCATATAGGATATGGATATATTTCTTTATTTTCAAATTGGAAAAAAGAGATTGATTTAAAAGTTTTATTTTTCCTTAATTCTTTAAATAATTTTGGAAACATTTTTTTGCCTCTCTGGGGGATTTGAAAGGGGTGTGTTGCTGGATATAGCAACATTAATGTTCTCCTATGAAGCCCAGCCCATGAGGATCAAAACTCGCCCCAACATCTCCCTAAACTGCTCATCTGAAAGATAAACCAGTCTATGAGTTTTTGGGGTTTTTTTGCTTATGGAGAGGGTAATTTTTATAAATAAATGTATAGATTGTTTTATCTTTCAAAGAGATTCATGACCAGGTAAGTTGTTTGGGGGGTTGAGTGTCATGACAGATTCCCTTTAATCCCTTCACACTCCTGTTTTCACTTTTGTTTGGGGGGTTTGAGTGTCACGACAAATTCTTTTTAATCCCTTCACACCCTCATTTTTCATTTTTATTTGGGGGATTGAGTGTCATGACAGATTCTCTTTAATCCCTTCACATCCCTGTTTTTCATTTTTGTTTGGGGGGGTTGAGCGTCATGACAGATTCTCTTCAATCCATTCACACCTTTGTTTTTAATTTCTGTTTGGGGAGTTTGAGCGTCATGACAGATTCTCTTTAATCCCTTCACACTCCTGTTTTTCATTTTTGTTTAGGCGGTTGAGTGTCATGACAGATTCTCTTTAATCCCTTCACACCCTGTTTTTCATTTTTGTTTGGGGGTTGAGTGTCATGACAGATTCTCTTTAATCCTCACACCCTTTTCATTTGTTTGGGGGTTGAGTGTCATGACACATTCTCTTTCCTTCCAATCTTTTTTTCATTTGTTGGGGGTTGAGTGTCATGACAGATTCTCTTTAATCCCTTCACACCCCTGTTTTCATTTTTGTTTGGGGGATTGAGTGTCAAGACAGATTCTCTTTAATCCCTTCATACTCCTGTTTTCATTTTTGTTTGGGGGGTTGAGGGTCATGACAGATTCTCTTTAATCCCTTCATACTCCTGTTTTCATTTTTGTTTGGAGGTTGAGCGTCATGACAGATTCTCTTTAATCCCTTCACACTCCTGTTTTTCATTTTTGTTTGAGGGGTAGAGTGTAATGACAGAGTCTCTGTAATCCCTTCACTCCCTTGTTTTTTCATTTTCGTTTTTTTTCCTTCCCTTTTTCCAACAGCCATAGTTTTTATTTGTCCGTCCTCATAGCCCAGGGGTGGGAAACCATTTTTCTGCCGGGGGCCATTTGGAAATTTCTACAATCCTTCGGGGGCCGTACAAAATTATCAACTTGAAAATTACCCAATATATTTGGATAAACAATCAACTCACCCCTACTGTGGTGGCTGGAGCAGCTTCTCCTTGGTGCGGGTGATATTGATCATGTTGCTTCTCAACTGCTCTTCCAGTTTTGCTAGAGCCGTAGACATCACGAAGAGCTGGGAGCATATACCTCACTGGGGAGGCCGAGACTGGGGCATAGAGATCACTGGAGAGCTGGATTTAAAGGGCAGACAGTCGTCAAAACGTGTCTGCCAGCCTGACCACTGCGGTCCCCAGGAATCTGCCTGAGGGCTGCAAAAAAGTCATCGAGGCCGCATTCGGCCCTGGGGCCTGAGGTTCTCCATCCCTGTCATAGCCATATGAGGGCTTATTTTGTGGGACGAGTTGTACTTTTTTAATGACACCATTAAGTTTATCATGTGATGCACTGGGAAAGGGGAAAAAATTTCATGTACAATTGCAAAAAATATCTTAATTCTAGCATGTTAGCTGTTTTTCACATTGCGCTGTTTACTGATAGGATTCATTCATTTTATATTTTCAAACTTTTTTAGGAACGTAGCTACGCCAAATTATGTATTTTTCTTATTTTGTTTTAATTGTTTCATTTTTAATAAGGCCAAAGGGAGTGATTGGAACTTTTTCTAGTTTTTTTTCATACTTTTAAAACTTTTTTACTTTTTACTGTATTTAATAGTCCCCTTAAAGGACTTAAAAATGCAATAGTCTGTTCACTTCTGCTATACATAGCAGTGCATGAGCATTGCTACACAAAGTGAAAATCAATGTCTCCTGTGATAGCAGAATTTAGCTGGTGTTCATAAAAGTATCATAATGACAGGCATGGGGGGGCTTCAGCAGACCCTTGTCTGTGATGGCAACCCATGGCATCCTGCGATCACGGCACTCGCATGTCCTATAAACATTTATCACCTATGAACAGAATAGATGATGAATGTAGGATCATTGGGGGTCTTGACTTTTGAGACCTTGAGACAGTGTTGAACAAAATTGTCTGTAAATGGATCTGTACTGAGCATGTGCGACCAGTAAATAAAGCAGTGGTTGCACATGCTCAGTGCATCTCCATGAAATCACCATCAATTAGAGATCATATCCTTAGCAATTATCATTAATCATCTGTTCTGGTGGTAGGACATATACTGTATGTTGTTTATGTGACCACTCATTAATGACATGATTGACTGAACATTTATTATACATAATCATTTATTATTTCCCCCCAAAAAAAGAAATATATATAGTAAAAAAAAGATATTATACATTTTTTATGTTTTGCAACAGGGAAGAAGTGAAGGCCTGTCAGGAGCGAATCGAGATACTGGAACAACAAAAGTCTAGTGTGGAAGTGGATATTCAGAACGCACAGGAGAACTCCAACATGTAAGAAAGGAACTCCGTACCCTGAAACGCGTTAGGGACCCAAAGGATATACAAGGACAGGAAGTCTGGTACAACATTGTTGCAGAGTTCACTCTCAGGCCAGGGTCAGACGGCTGTAAAACATAGATGACAATCGCACGACTGGCTGGTGGCTCCATTGACCTGAGCGTGACAGCTTAATGTATTACTATGCAGCTGTCACACTCGAGTCAGGGGAGCCGCCGGCCAGTTCGTGCATTATGTTGTGATCGTGGCTGTGTTATACGGCTGTCTGTCTGCCTTATCATAGACATCTGCAGTCATTTCTCAGCAACGTGTCTATGAGATTTCATAGCGTCCCCTTTACAATGCTTGGCGTAACTTGAAGCTCACAGGCCCCGATGCGAAAGCTCCAATGGGGCCCCCAAATACTGCTAATTTTTAATTGCATTAGTCTTTTTCTATAAGCCAAAGGGACTATGGGCCCCCTAGGCTACAGAGCATGGGTGCGATTACAACCCCTGCACCTGCTTGAAGATCAATCAGAAATTCCATATGAAGATGTTGCTGCATATCTGCTCTGTGTGCAAATACCTTTTGTAATCCAGATTTGCCCATAAAGGCTAGGCAATGAGCGAGTAGTTTGGTATTCAGATTTAAATAAGTCTAAGGGTGGCTTCACACTGCGGCGTGATCCGGTCCAGGGCTTTCTGGGATGACCCTGACAGCCCCAGACCGGATCAGCACACAGGACTGGAGGGCTAATATGCTCTCTGGTTCCGGTGTGCAGCCGCACGCAGTTCCCGCTGCTGATAAGTCAGGACCGCGGCGCCGCACTGCTCTGAAACAAGGCAACTGGCCGGCACCGCCGACATCACCCATGAGGCGACGTAGGGGCGATGACGCCGGCGATCGCCCACGCCCCCACGTCGCCTCTGTAATGGGCGGCGATGTCGCCCCGTGTGACGGGGGTTTTGTCTTGGATGTCTCCCTTTAATAATTCCAGTCTCGGGGGCTTAGGACAGATTGCACAGTTCTTTACATTGGTCCGGGTATGGTTTACCTGCAGTAATGGATTTATCACTTGTGGTGGTTCGAGCTACTTGTAACTGGACACTGAGTCACAACGATCTCCAATGTAGATTTAATCAGCTAAACATCCGGAAGTTCAGTTTTGTAATATATTTGACTCCAAGTCCGTGCAGCTCTTTGCTGGCTGTTATAAGGTAGATGTAGGTGCTCTTCTGCTTGTTGTCGTAGCCATGTATCCCCAGTGTAAGCAGATGGTCAGGTGATGTAGACGTCTCGGAGGAGCTTGGTTGTAGCAGTATTAGCCTGGTGTTTCTACCATTAAGAATCATCTGAGAAAATACAACATAGAGGTAAGACATTACGGAATATCAATACAACACAGGAGTCATTGCGGATGTAACATCACAGGACTCTGCTTTATATAATATCATTAATTGCTTATGTAACCTCTTAAATATTATAAATACCCATTACGCCTTGTAAGAAGTTTATAAGATTGGATGCATGTGAGGTTACGGTGAAGCCGTTCACACTATAGTGCCCTTTTATGACTTACAGCTGCAGTAGGCAGTGATTGATGTTTTATAGACTATTGTGCACACGACATCTTTAAAGAGAACCAGGTTTTCCCAATATAAACCAAGGCCATCATCTTTACCGCCTCTATTAGGGTATGTGCACACAGTGCATTTTTGCTGCGTATTCTGTATGCGGTTTTGATATGGTTTCATGCAGATGTATGCTAATCTGTATCTGCATTTGGGGTTTCCAATGTGTTTCACAGATCTTCTGTCTCCACACATTGGTTTTGCAAGTCTACTGAAAGTGTCAAATACCCCAGTTTTTGCTGCGATTGGAAGAGAATGAGCATGTCAATTCTTTCTGCGTTTTTGCTGCAGTCTGTGGCAAAAATGCTGAAAAAACTCAGGAAAAACGCGTAAAAAGTGTGCAAAAATGCTAGACAAGAACGCAGCAAATCTCCTGCCAAGGACTCTAGAGATCCTTGAAACCACTACAGGTTTTGCTGTGTTCTTGACTGCAACAAAAAGCATCCTGTGGGCACATACTCTTACAGTATACAAGTCCCCAACCCCCTATACAAATCCCATAAGGTACCTTTTATAATCCCTGGGTCCAGTCCGTTGGCCATTGCTGATCCTGCTCAGCGCCTCCTCTGTCCTCCTGCCCTGCTGCATGTGGATGATGCGTCCTATGTCATCCAGTTTCGCTCCTGAGCAGGCTTATTTCGCTCTGTCCTGCTAAGAGCAGCACAAAGTACTGTAATACACATGTGTTCGCTTTACTTTTCAGGTCGTGTCACTCTGTTGTCCTCTCCGGCGCATGCGCTTTATAGTACTTTGCTCTGCCCTCAGCCTACGCTTTTTCATTCAGATTCCAGGCAGAATACACTGTTTTGTGTACAAATTCTAACTGCTTCCTTACAACCTCTTCACAATTAAGGATTTGGGTGGCCATATGGCTGAGATTCACAGTAGAATATCTTTTCGACTATATACTCCAATACCTTAACATTGCAGCGTACATATGAACCAAACAATCACAGCTTCAAATACCCAAGGGGCTAAAATTACTAAAATTGTGCAATTCCTGTAAAACTAAGCAACAGTGCAATATACTTCTTGTTAAAAATCCTTTCTATTTTCAAAAAAAAGAGGGATTCTAATTCTTTAGTTAACTACACGTCTCTTGGGTTAATGGCCTCCTCTGCAGCCTATTAGGGTACTGTCACACCTGGCATTCGCCGAGATACACCGACGCACGCGGGCGTCGCACGTTTTTGGCACCTAGCCAGCGATCGCCGTCGCGTGTTTACATGTGGCGATACCTCCGGCAACGCAGCGGCGATGTTACAGGCGCCATCGCCGCTGGGGTGTCCACAAACCCCAGAGGCGATCCTGTAACATGGGAGCCTATGGCTCCCATCGCCTGTAACATCGGCGATTGCCATGTTACATGGGGCGATGTGTACACATCGCCCCAGAGTGCTCGCCTGGTTTCAGAGCAGTGCTGGGAAACCAGGCGACCACTCTAAGGCGATATTTGGCGTCGATATCGCCTCTTTACACCCGGCGACGCACGGCCATGTCGGCGGCGATAGGCCACGCTCCTGCGTCAACTAATGAAATTGGAAGGTGTGAGGTATCCTTAGAGGAGGCCGGTTTACTAGGCAAGGTGCAAAGTTCTTTGCTATAAAGATTGCAAATGTAGCTCTGAAGCTGGCTGGATCACTTGATCTGATCAGCTTCAGGGTCTCTGCGCTCCTCCGGTGCTGCAGAAGCAAAGCCCGAGAGAACACAATTCAGACTAAAACTGGAAGCTCAACCATGCCCCTGATATGAACTGTCTTTATTGAGGTGCACACCCTTCTCTCTGGCAAGAAGGAAACTAGGAGGCAAAGGAACTGGTAAAATTCTGGAGGAGAGATGTGTTTTACCGATGTTGATAGCTTCCGCATTGTGAAACCTGGATGCAGGCTCGGGTACGTTAGGTGCTGAGAGGGCTAATCGGCCATGACAGGGGCTGGGTTTTTGTGAACAGTCAAAGAGATAGGTGGGATGGCTGTTCACATATCTTCACTCTAGAGTGTAGTCCAGGTGGAAGACCTCTACATTCACTCAGTGTTCTGTGTATGGAGGTGAACAGACCTCCAAAGCCATGTTCATACTAAGAAAGCTGAACATTTTTCCTGAGCAGGTGGACCCCGCAGTTGTATAAACTGTTGAACTCTGCTTGTTTTCTTTATGTATTTTTGTGCTTGATTATGATGCCTTAATAAAGATCAATAATGAAGACATTGTTTTTATAGTTTAATGTTTTTCCGAAGTCCATGTTATTTGTTGCCTTCAACAGAGCGGCTGTTTTCCGTCTGAGAGCTCTGCATAAACGACTGAGTACCGAGCTGCTCAACGAGGAGGACGTGAAAACAAAGATTGCCGACATCCTGAAGGATAACGAGTGAGTGGTGTTCACCCTTTCTGTACTGGAGTCTTTGGAGGTCTAGTAGTTAATTTATTACAGTTTTGGAGAAAAAGAGGCATTCTTCCTATAATAACATTTATTACAAAGTTTGTTATCTTATTTTGTATGACTGATTTATAAAAGAAAAATTACCTATTAGTTTTAACAAATGGAAATCATTGATGGGCCTCTGTCATTGCCTCCCCTCCAAAGACTTGCACTTATTAGAGAAAAGGGGCCCCTGATAATGCGTCCATTCACTTCTACGGAGTTGTGAAAAGTAGTGTCCCGCTTAAGGCCCCGTTACATGGCACGACATTGTTAACAATATCGCTTAAATGTCACGAATTTGGAGTCATTCAAGAGACATCGTTAGGACGTCGTTGCGTGTGACTGCAAACGATAAATTGTTGGACCGTTGATCGCAGGTTTGAGAACATGTTCTCAACCACACGATCAACGATCAGCCAACCTGGTATACCGTTGTGTGTGACACCGCGATAACGACTTCGCCCATTTACAGCAATGAGCAGGTATCGTTCGCTGGGTTGTGCGAACGATACCTGCTCACAAGATCGTTGGTGAGTCGTCCACGAATCTAGACTTGTGACATCTCACCAACGGTGTCAAAACGAAGTCTGAAACGACCGCGCGCCCACAAGATCGTTGCCGACATCGTTCCAACGTTATGCCCTGTAACAGGGCCTTTAGGAGAACAGGGTATCAGGTAACTGGATGATGTAATGTGCGAAGGGATCCAGGGAGAGTTAAACAGCCCTTACAATGGGGGTCCCTGGCTCGCCCTGCTCTCGGAGGTACCTCTGAAGGTGAGCAGGTCCCAGTCGCCACCCAGTTTTCCTGAGCTCCTGAATAGCCCTAGGCTGAGGGCCTCTACCTCCACCCACGGATCCAGAATCACAGCTACTCCCAAGGCAAAGACTTTAGCCCAACAGCAAGCATCTGCACAGCACAATGACCAAGAGTAAACTAACTCTATCAGCAGCGTCTGACAGGAGGGGGAAAGCTATTTAAAGCCTGGGGAGGGGATTCTAGGTGAGTCACACCCAAGCCTCACTTCAACAGCTCAACCAGCAGCTGACCATAATAGTGAGTGCACCTCTGGAGTATAATACAAGAGGTAAGTCAGGAACAAGACCTTCGCAACCATACCTCATGCAGCTCATGAAGAAATGTAAACACCACACACACAGCAGCATTCAGCAAGGTCAACGTAATCTAAGTGCGTGACAAGTAGCTGATTCATTTCTGATTTATCAGAAGACTCCTTAGGTTGGATTTCCTCCTAAGGCCTCCTTCACACCACGATTTTTGCCCTGTCAGGCTGTGTCCGGTGCTTTGCAGGAGGCCCGGACACAGCCTGGCAGCTCCGGACAAATAGAACCGGAGGGTTAATATGCCCTCCGATCCTGTTTGTAGCCGGAGTCTGCAGAGCGCAGGTGAGGGATCTGTTCCTGCTGAAATGGTGCTGAACCACTTCACAGGGGGACAGCTCCCTAGCGCTGAACTTCAGTGTAGCTCACGCTGAACTGCAGCCGCCGGTGTCCGTTCCCAGATCCTCCTGGATCTGGGCAATCCGGCGCCATAGACTCCCATGTTAGGGAGCGCCGGATTGCCCAGGGGTCGGGAGGATCCAATTTGGGCAGATTTTGCGCCCGGACACAAACAATGTTGCTTGCAACGTTTTTGTGTCTGGGAGAAAAATCCGAATTGTCCGAATGAATATAGCAATCCCTGCTCTAGAATACATGCAAATAGGAAGACTTAGCTTCAGCAGTAGCCACTGCGGCATGCCGAAGACCAACGCCAAGGTGCTACGTCTCATCGGGTCCCAACACTATGGGTACCTTTACACGCGGCTACATTTCTAGGGTGGCTACAGGTAACTTACTGGTTGCAGTGAAATCATGGAGACAAGGTTCTATCTTGTTGCTGTACAAATGGAATAATCTTCCATGATTTCACTGCAACCAGTAAGTTACCTGTAGCCACCCTAGAAATGTAGCCGCGTGTATAAGGTACCCTAAGACTAACGGAGTTGTGTAATGTGAATGGGTTTATATGCCTCTATTTGTAATAAAAACCATGAAAAGTATGTGTTGGACTCCAACAAGATCGCAGATGCGTTGCCGGCGATATCGCTGCGCGTAACATCGCAACAGCAACCATGGCAGCGCGCCAAAAAAGTGTGCACTCCCGTGAGTTGCCGGCGTTAACGCCACGTGTGATGGTACCTTCACACCGGGAATTAAACAACTGTTGTATATATATACTGCAGGACCGAAGTGATTAGTAATCGTACAGGGATCATGAAAAACAGTCTTAGGGTACTTTCACATCAGCGGTTTTTGCCGTTCGCGGCAGATGCGGGAAAAAACTGCATCTGCCAGATTAACGCATAACCGTTGCACTTGCGGCACAGTTGCAGCAAGCCCCATGCAATGTCTATGGGGCTTGCAGTAAGTGTGCGGCAGGTGCGGCAAGTGCGGTTTGGCACTTGCGGCAGGTGCGGCCGCGAAAAAAAACGCGGTCAGCCGCGGTTTTTTGCGGCCGCACCTGCCGCAAGTGCCGATACCGCACTTGCCCACCTGCCGCAAGCCCCCATAGACATACTATGGGGCTTGCCGCAACTGTGCCGCAAGTGCAGCGGTTATGCGGTAATCGCGGCAGATGCGTTTTTTTCACCACATCTGCCGCGATCGGCAAAAACCGCTGATGTGAAAGCAGCCTTAGGTGGCTAATACTACCCCTGACGGCTAATCCTGTCATCAGGCTCCCTCTAACTAATGATAATGAACACATTA
>JARQOC010000009.1:19632898-19690953 GCA_033576535.1 Allobates femoralis
AGCACGGAACTCCGTACCCTGAAACGCGTTAGGGACCCAAAGGATATACAAAGGACAGGAAGTCTGGTACAACATTGTTGCAGAGTTCACTCTCAGGCCAGGGTCAGACGGCTGTAAAACATAGATGACAATCGCACGGACTGGCTGGTGGCTCCATTGACCTGAGCGTGACAGCTTAATGTATTACTATGCAGCTGTCACACTCGAGTCAGGGGAGCCGCCGGCCAGTTCGTGCATTATGTTGTGATCGTTGGCTGTGTTATACGGCTGTCTGTCTGCCTTATCATAGACATCTGCAGTCATTTCTCAGCAACGTGTCTATGAGATTTCATAGCGTCCCCTTTACAATGCTTGGCGTAACTTGAAGCTCACAGGCCCCGATGCGAAAGCTCCAATGGGGCCCCCAAATACTGCTAATTTTTAATTGCATTAGTCTTTTTCTATAAGCCAAAGGGACTATGGGCCCCCTAGGCTACAGAGCATGGGTGCGATTACAACCCCTGCACCTGCTTGAAGATCAATCAGAAATTCCATATGAAGATGTTGCTGCATATCTGCTCTGTGTGCAAATACCTTTTGTAATCCAGATTTGCCCATAAAGGCTAGGGATGAGCGAGTAGTTTGGTATTCAGATTTAAATAAGTCTAAGGGTGGCTTCACACTGCGGCGTGATCCGGTCCAGGGCTTTCTGGGATGACCCTGACAGCCCCAGACCGGATCAGCACACAGGACTGGAGGGCTAATATGCTCTCTGGTTCGGTGTGCAGCCGCACGCAGTTCCCGCTGCTGATAAGTCAGGACCGCGGCGCCGCACTGCTCTGAAACCAGGCAACTGGCCGGCACCGCCGACATCACCCATGAGGCGACGTAGGGGCGATGACGCCGGCGATCGCCCACGCCCCCACGTCGCCTCTGTAATGGGCGGCGATGTCGCCCCGTGTGACGGGGGGTTTTGTCTTGGATGTCTCCCTTTAATAATTCCAGTCTCGGGGGCTTAGGACAGATTGCACAGTTCTTTACATTGGTCCGGGTATGGTTTACCTGCAGTAATGGATTTATCACTTGTGGTGGTTCGAGCTACTTGTGAACTGGACACTGAGTCACAACGATCTCCAATGTAGATTTAATCAGCTAAACATCCGGAAGTTCAGTTTTGTAATATATTTGACTCCAAGTCCGTGCAGCTCTTTGCTGGCTGTTATAAGGTAGATGTAGGTGCTCTTCTGCTTGTTGTCGTAGCCATGTATCCCCAGTGATAAGCAGATGGTGCAGGTGATGTAGACGTCTCGGAGGAGCTTGGTTGTAGCAGTATTAGCCTGGTGTTTCTACCATTAAGAACCATCTGAGAAAATACAACATAGAGGTAAGACATTACGGAATATAATACAACACAGGAGTCATTGCCGGATGTAACATCACAGGACTCTGCTTTATATAATATCATTAATTGCTTATGTAACCTCTTAAATATTATAAATACCCATTACGCCTTGTAAGAAGTTTATAAGATTGGATGCATGTGAGGTTACGGTGAAGCCGTTCACACTATAGTGCCCTTTTATGACTTACAGCTGCAGTAGGCAGTGATTGATGTTTTATAGACTATTGTGCACACGACATCTTTAAAGAGAACCAGGTTTTCCCAATATAAACCAAGGCCATCATCTTTACCGCCTCTATTAGGGTATGTGCACACAGTGCATTTTTGCTGCGTATTCTGTATGCGGTTTTGATATGGTTTCATGCAGATGTATGCTAATCTGTATCTGCATTTGGGGTTTCCAATGTGTTTCACAGATCTTCTGTCTCCACACATTGGTTTTGCAAGTCTACTGAAAGTGTCAAATACCCCAGTTTTTGCTGCGATTGGAAGAGAATGAGCATGTCAATTCTTTCTGCGTTTTTGCTGCAGTCTTTGGCAAAAATGCTGAAAAAACTCAGGAAAAACGCGTAAAAAGTGTGCAAAAATTGCTAGACAAGAACGCAGCAAATCTCCTGCCAAGGACTCTAGAGATCCTTGAAACCACTACAGGTTTTGCTGTGTTCTTGACTGCAACAAAAACATCCTGTGGGCACATACTCTTACAGTATACAAGTCCCCAATCCCCTCTACAAATCCCATAAGGTACCTTTTATAATCCCTGGGTCCAGTCCGTTGGCCATTGCTGATCCTGCTCAGCGCCTCCTCTGTCCTCCTGCCCTGCTGCATGTGGATGATGCGTCCTATGTCATCCAGTTTCGCTCCTGAGCAGGCTTATTTCGCTCTGTCCTGCTAAGAGCAGCACAAAGTACTGTAATACACATGTGTTGTCTTTACTTTTAGGTCGCTGTCACTCTGTTGTCCTCTCCCGGCGCATGCGCTTTATAGTACTTTGCTCTGCCCTCAGCCTACGCTTTTTCATTCAGATTCCAGGCAGAATACACCTGTTTTGTGTACAAATTCTAACTGCTTCCTTACAACCTCTTCACAATTTAGGATTTGGATGGCCATGTGGCTGAGATTCACAGTAGAATATCTTTTCGACTATATACTCCAATACCTTAACATTGCAGTGTACAAATGAACCAAACAATCACAGCTTCAAATACCCAAGGGGCTAAAATTAATAAAATTGTGCAATTCCTGTAAAACTAAGCAACAGTGCAATATACTTCTTATTAAAAATCCTTTCTATTTTAAAAAAAATAGAGGGATTCTAATTCTTTAGTTAACTACATGTCTCTTGGGTTAATGGCCTCCTCTACAGCCTATTAGGGTACCGTCACACCTGGCACCAGCAACACACGCGGGCGTGCATGTTTTTGGCACCCAGATAGCATCGCCGTCGCGTGTTTACACGCGGCGATACCTCCGGCAATGCACCGGTGATGTTACAGGCGCCATCGCCGCTGGGGTGTCCACAAACCCCAGCGGCGATCCTGTAACATGGGAGCCTGTGGCTCCCATCGCCTGTAACATCGGCGATCGCCATGTTACATGGGGCGATGTGTACACATCGCCCCAGAGTGCTCGCCTGGTTTCAGAGCAGTGCTGGGAAACCAGGCAACCACTCTAAGGCGATATTTGGCGTCGATATCGCCTCTTTACACCCGGCGACGCATCGGCCATGTCGGCGGCGATAGGCCACGCTCCTGCGTCACCTATGAAATCGACACCGATATGGCCAGGTGTGATGGTATCCTTAGAGGAGGCCGGTTTTCTAGGCAAGGTGCAAAGTTCTTTGCTATAAAGATTGCAAATGTAGCTCTAAAGCTGGCTGGATCACTTGATCTGATCAGCTTCAGGGTCTCTGTGATCGTCCGGTGCTGCAGAAGAAAAGAGAGAACACAATTCAGACTAAAACTGCAAGTGCAACCATGCCCCTGATATGAACTGTCTTTATTGAGGTGCACACCCTTCTCTCTGGCAAGAAGGAAACTAGGAGGCAAAGGAACTGGTAAAATTCTGGAGGAGAGATGTGTTTTACCGAGGTTGATAGCTTCCGCATTGTGAAACCTGGATGCAGGCTCGGGTACGTTAGGTGCTGAGAGGGCTAATCGGCCATGACAGGGGCTGGGTTTTTGTGAACAGTCAAAGAGATAGGTGGGATGGCTGTTCACATATCTTCACTCTAGAGTGTAGTCCAGGTGGAAGACCTCTACATACACTCAGTGTTCTGTGTATGGAGGTGAACAGACCTCCAAAGTCATGTTCATACTAAGAAAGCTGAACATTATTCCTGAGCAGGTGGACCCCGCAGCTGTATAAACTGTTGAACTCTGCTTGTTTTCTTTATGTATTTTTGTGCTTGATTATGATGCCTTAATAAAGATCAATAATGAAGACATTTGTTTTTATAGTTTAATGTTTTTCCTGAAGTCCATGGTATTTGTTGCCTTCAACAGAGCGGCTGTTTTCCGTCTGAGAGCTCTGCATAAACGACTGTGTACCGAGCTGCTCAACGAGGAGGACGTGAAAACAAAGATTGCCGACATCCTGAAGGATAACGAGTGAGTGGTGTTCACCCTTTCTGTACTGGAGTCTTTGGAGGTCTAGTAGTTAATTTATTACAGTTTTGGAGAAAAAGAGGCATTCTTCCTATAATAACATTTATTACAAAGTTTGTTATCTTATTTTGTATGACTGATTTATAAAAGAAAAATTACCTATTAGTTTTAACAAATGGAAATCATTGATGCGCCTCTGTCATTGCCTCCCCTCCAAAGACTTGCACTTACTTAGAGAAAAGGGGCCCTGATAATGCGTCCATTCACTTCTACGGAGTTGTGAAAAGTAGTGCCCCGCTTAAGGCCCCGTTACATGGCACGACATTGTTAACAATATCGCTTAAATGTCACGAATTTGGAGTCATTCAAGAGACATCGTTAGGACGTCGTTGCGTGTGACTGCAAACGATAAATTGTTGGACCGTTGATCGCAGGTTTGAGAACATGTTCTCAACCACACTATCAACGATCAGCAACCTGGTATACCGTTGTGTGTGACACCGCGATAACGACTTTGCCCATTCACAGCAATGAGCAGGTATCGTTCGCTGGGTTGTGCGAACGATACCTGCTCACAAGATCGTTGGTGAGTCGTCCACGAAATCTAGACATGTGACATCTCACCAACGGTGTCAAAACGAAGTCTGAAACGACCGCACACCCACAAGATCGTTGCCGACATCGTTCCAACGTTATGCCCTGTAACAGGGCCTTTAGGAGAACAGGGTATCAGGTAACTGGATGATGTAATGTGCGAAGGGATCCAGGGAGAGTTAAACAGACCCTTACAATGGGGGTCCCTGGCTCGCCCTGCTCTCGGAGGTACCTCTGAAGGTGAGCAGGTCCCAGTCGCCACCCAGTTTTCCTGAGCTCCTGAATAGCCCTAGGCTGAGGGCCTCTACCTCCACCCACGGATCCAGAATCACAGCTACTCCCAAGGCAAAGACTTTAGCCCAACAGCAAGCATCTGCACAGCACAATGACCAAGAGTAAACTAACTCTATCAGCGGCCTCTGACAGGAGGGGGAAAGCTATTTAAAGCCTGGGGAGGGGATTCTAGGTGAGTCACACCCATGGCTCACTTCAACAGCTCAACCAGCAGCTGACCATAATAGTGAGTGCACCTCTGGAGTATAATACAAGAGGTAAGTCAGGACCAAGACCTTCACAACCATACCTCATGCAGCTCATGAAGAAATGTAAACACCACACACACAGCAGCATTCAGCAAGGTCAACGTAATCTAAGTGCGTGACAAGTAGCTGATTCATTTCTGATTTATCAGAAGACTCCTTAGGTTGGATTTCCTCCTAAGGCCTCCTTCACACCACGATTTTTGCCCTGTCAGGCTGTGTCCGGTGCTTTGCAGGAGGCGTCGGACACAGCCTGGCAGCTCCGGACAAATAGAACCGGAGCGTTAATATGCCCTCCGATCCTGTTTGTAGCCGGAGTCTGCAGAGCGCAGGTGAGGGAGCTGTTCCTGCTGAAATGGTGCTGAACCACTTCACAGGGGGACAGCTCCCTGGTGCTGAACTTCAGTGTAGCTCACGCTGAACTGCAGCCGCCGGTGTCCGGTTCCCAGATCCTCCTGGATCTGGGCAATCCGGCGCCATAGACTCCCATGTTAGGGAGCGCCGGATTGCCCAGGGGTCGGGAGGATCCGATTTGGGCAGATTTTGCGCCCCGGACACAAAAATGTTGCTTGCAACGTTTTTGTGTCCGGGAGAAAAATCTGAATTGTCCCGGATCCTCCCGGACAGATAGAAACTGGATAAAGAAAAAGATAATCTGCTGCAACACTAAACACTTAATGTGCACATTGAGATGAGTGCAATGAGTGGCTGGGCTGCACAGCTGATACAGGTATAATGAAAAAATGAATATAGCAATCACTGCTCTAGAATACAATGCAAATAGGAAGACTTAGCTTCAGCAGTGGCCACTGCGGAGTGCCCGATGACCAACGCCAAGGTGCTTCCGTCTCATCGGGTCCTAACACTATGACTAACGGAGTTGTGTAATGTGAATGGGTTTATATGCCTCTATTTGTAATAAAAACCATGAAAAGTATGTGTTGGACTCCAACAAGATCGCAGATGCGTTGCCGGCGATATCGCTGCGCGTGACATCGCAACAGCAACCATGGCAGCGCGCCAAAAAAGTGTGCACTCCCGTGAGTTGCCGGCGTTAACGCCACGTGTGATGGTACCTTCACACCGGGAATTAAACAACTGTTTTATATATATATACTGCAGGACCGAAGTGATTAGTAATCGTACAGGCATCATTAAAAACAGTCTTAGGGTACTTTCACATCAGCGGTTTTTGCCATTCGCGGCAGATGCGGCGAAAAAACTGCATCTGCCGCGATTACCGCATAACCGCTGCACTTGCGGCACAGTTGCGGCAAGCCCCATGCAATGTCTATGGGGCTTGCAGTAAGTGTGCGGCAGGTGCGACAAGTGCGGTTTCGGCACTTGCGGCAGGTGCGGCCGCGAAAAAAAACGCGGTCAGCCGCGTTTTTTTGCGGCCACACCTGCCGCAAGTGCCGATACCGCACTTGCCGCACCTGCCCCAAGCCCCCATAGACATTCTATGGGGCTTGCCGCAACTGTGCCGCAAGTGCAGCGGTTATGCGGTAATCGCGGCAGATGCGTTTTTTTTCACCACATCTGCCGCGATCGGCAAAAACCGCTGATGTGAAAGCAGCCTTAGGTGGCTAATACTACCCCTGACGGCTAATCCTGTCATCAGGCTCCCTCTAACTAATGATAATGAACACATTAGATCTTTGTCGTGCTAACCAAGTGTTCTCATTGGGATAGGTATGACCTCTGGCACATTGAAGTTGAACAAGGAAAATTGACCGGTCTTCGTGAAAGGCTTCAACGAGATGAAGAAGAGTTAGACAGACAGCGGAAAGACTTGGCGGAGCAGCGAGCACTGAGGGAGAAATTGTCACTTTCTCTGGCAGAGCGTAAAAAACAGACAGAAAAGGAGTAAGTAAAATCTGTAACATCCTCTGCCGATGCTGCAGCACGTGAATTGCCTTCGTCGGAGAATATTTCGGTTACATATGGCAGATTGTTGTTTTATAGGTAAAACATAATAAAAAAAAACTTAAAGGTAGCCAGATACCTTAGGTTGCTGAGCTCAGCTAAGTAGTCTCCATTGTAGCTTCTCAGCAGAGACACCCCTGTATTATGTCTTGAGACGGTTGTCTAGGCTAATGATATTGACTTATCCATGGGATAGGTCATCAAGATCAGACCAGTGATGGTCCCCACTGATCAACCCACGTCAAGTCTGGTGACTTCCGGATGTATTCCTATCATTGTGCATCAGGGCGGGATTGGTGGTAGTCTCTTCAGCTCTGTTACGAACACTGTGCTGCATCTTGGGGTTTTTTCTTCATCCTTATTTAAATTTTGCATCAACGATAGAAGGAATGAAGCTGTATTTACTGGAGGTATTTCTTCATGCGCTTTATTTCAACAAGGATTCAGTCGGGCATGTAGGAGGATGTGAGCTACAGATGGGACTACAGCCATTTCACACACCTGTGTGTGAAACGGCCATAGTCCTATCTGTTCCCCGGCATCCTCCTACATGCCCGCATGAATCCTTGTTGAAATAAAGCGCATGAAGAAATACCTCCAGTAAATACAGCTTCATTCCTTCTATCCTTGATGCATTATATTGGGTTTATAGGATATGTAGGTTTTTTTTTTGTCTGTATCCATACTCTATTTCCTATTTCATTGTCCTGTGGTGCACAGAGTGGTGGTGCAGGTCAGACTTTCTATTATACTTGTTCACATTTTGCTCTATCATCGTCCTAACCGCGGGTGACACTTGAGCAGATTGACCTCATGGTGGGCCTCTGGAAAATAGTGGCGCATGCGCAGATTGCGCAGCGCCACTAGGGCCAATTTACTGAAGTCCACCATGAGATCAATCTACACATGTACTGCTGCCGGTGACATTCTCCTGAAGCCTACATAGTTTACATAGTTTTACATAGTTTTTAAGGTTGAAGGAAGACTTTAAGTCCATCTAGTTCAACCCATAGCCTAACATGTTGATCCAGAGGAAGGCAAAAAAAAACCCCATGTGGCAACACTAAGCTCCACATTGGGGGAAAAAATTCCTTCCTGACTCCAGATACGGCAATCAGACTAATTTCCTGGATCAACGCCCTATTAAAGAATCTAGTATGTATAACTGATAATATTATAGTTTTCAAGAAAGGCATCCAGGCCCTTCTTAAATGTTAGTAGTGACTCACTCATTACAACATCATGTGGCAGAGAGTTCCATAGTCTCACTGCTCTTACAGTAAAGAATCCGCGTCTGTGCTTATGATTAAACCTTCTTTCCTCCAGACGTAGAGGATGCCCCCTTGTCCCAGTCTCAGGCCTAAGAGTAAAGAGATCATTAGAAAGGTCTCTGTACTGTCCCCTCATATATTTATACATTATTATAAGATCACCCCTAAGCCTTCGTTTTTCCAAGCTAAATAACCCCAAGTTTAATAACCTGTCTTGGTATTGCAGACCCCTTAGTCCTCTAATGACTTTTGTCGCTCTTCTCTGGACCCGCTCTAGTTCAGCTATGTCTTTCTTATACACCGGAGACCAGAATTGTACACAGTATTCTAAGTGTGGTCGCACTAGTGACTTGTATAGAGGTAAAATTATGTTCTCCTCATGAGCATCTATGCCTCTTTTAATGCATCCCATTATTTTATTTGCCTTTGCAGCAGCTGCCTGACACTAGCCACTAAATGTGAGTTTGTCATCTACCCATACACCCAGGTCTTTTTCAGTGACAGTTTTGCCCAGTGTTTTACAATTAAGCACATAATTATACCTTTTGTTTCCTCTGCCCAAGTGCATAACTTTACATTTATCCCCATTAAAGCGCATTTGCCATTTAGCAGCCCAAGCTTCTAGTTTACATAAATCCTTCTGTAATATAAAATTGTCCTCCTCTGTATTGATTACCCTGCAGAGTTTAGTGTCATCTGCAAATATTGGGATTCTACTCTGCATGCCCCCTACAAGGTCATTAATAAATATATTAAATAGAAGCGGGCCCAACACTGACCCCTGTGGTACCCCACTGTTAACTGTGACCCATTCTGAGTGTGTTCCATTAATAACCACCCTTTCTTTCCTATCACTACGCCAGTTCTTAACCCACTTACACATATTTTCCCCTATCCCCATTGCCCTCATTTTATGTATCAACCTTTTGTGTGGCACCGTATCAAAAGCTTTTGAAAAGTCCATATACACCACATCCACTGCATTTCCTTGGTCCAGTCCAGAACTTACTTCTTCATAGAAGCTTATCAGATTAGTTTGACAGGAACGGTCCCTCGTAAAACCATGTTGATAATGGGTCATGAGGTTATTTTTCTTCAGATACTCCAGTATAGCATCTCTTAGAAAACCCTCGAGGATTTTACCCACAGTAGAGGTTAAGCTTACTGGCCTATAATTTCCAAGTTCAGTTTTTGTCCCCTTTTTGAATATTGGCACCACATTTGCTATACGCCAGTCCTGTGGTACAGACCCTGTTATTATGGAATCTTTAAATATTAAAAATAATGGTCTATCTATGACAGTACTTAATTCCTGCAGCACTGTGGGGTGTATCCCATCCGGGCCCGGGGATTTGTCAATTTTAGTGATTTTTAGACGATGCCGTACTTCCTCTTGGGTTAAGCAGGTGACATTTAATTGAGACTTTTTGTTATCACTGATCATATTGTCTGTCATGGGATTTTCTTGTGTAAATACTGTTGAAAAAAAGTCATTTAGCATATTGGCTTTTTCCTCATCCTCATCCACCATTTCACCCAGACTATTTTTAAAGGGGCCAACACCATCATTTTTTAGTTTCTTACTATTTATGTAGTTAAAAAATATTTTGGGATTCTTTTTACTTTCTCTGGCAATGAGTCTCTCCGTCTCAATCTTTGCTGCCTTGATTTGCTTTTTACAAATGTTATTTAATTTTCTGTATTTATTTAATGCTTCATCACTACCTACTTGCTTTAATTCCCTAAATGCTTTCTTTTTGTCACATATTGCACTTCTTACCGCTTTATTTAGCCATAGTGGTTTCCTCCTATTTCTAGCATGCTTATTCCCATAGGGTATATATTGTGCACAGGTCCTATTCAGGATGCTAATAAACATCTCCCATTTGTGTTGTGTACTTTTATGTCTCAGGACATCGTCCCAGTTTATTGCACTAAGATCATCTCTCAACCATTGGAAATTTGCCTTCCTGAAGTTTAGTGTCCTTGTAGCCCCTCTAGTACACGTCTTAGTAAAGGATACTTGAAAGCTTATTAAGTTATGATCACTATTACCCAAGTGACCTCCCACCCGTATATTTGATATGCGGTCCGGCCTGTTGGTTAATATTAGGTCCAGCAGTGCCCCCCTTCTTGTTGGGTCCTGAACCAGTTGCGAAAGGTAATTGTCTCTCATAGTTTTCAAAAACTTATTACCTTTGCTGGAATTGCAGGTTTCTGATCCCCAATGTATTTCAGGGTAGTTGAAGTCCCCCATAATAATGACTTCTCCCTAAGTCGCTGCTTCATCTATTTGCTTTATGAGGATATTCTCCTCCACTTCCATTATTGTTGAGGACTTATAACAAACCCCTATCAGTAATTTATTATTTTTTCCCCCTCCCCTTATCTCCACTCACAGGGACTCTACATTTCCATTAGATTCACCTATATTATCACGCAGGATGGGTTTTAAGGATGATTTTACGTATAAACATACACCTCCTCCTCGCCTATTTGTACGGTCATTTCTGAACAGACAATAGCCCTGTAAATTACCATGAGATCGATCTGTGCATTCGCCACCCACAGCTTAAATGAGGATGAACAGAAGAGATTCCCCAAGCTCATAAATATGGAGGACTATCTTGCAGCAGGTTTACTAGACCTCTAGTGATAATCTACTTCTGATAAAATAGTAATTTTATTAAAACAATACTAAGCAGACCAAAAAGTGCTTTGCGGTCTGCTCTTTCCTATTCTGTAAAATAAAGAATGCTAATACAAACCACCAGGACAATATACAGTACAGTATGCCATTTTGAATATGTTGGCAGCACAGGCCCCAGATGCATTTGGCTCATGCACTGCAGGTTGTTGTGTTGTGTACAGTGTAAGGTACAATGGAAATGTCATCATATGCTGAGACTAATCTGAATTTCAGCTTCCAAACAGCTAGATATTAATAAATCCTTTTATATTCTGTACAGCCAAGCTTATAAACTAATAACTAAGCTTATATCTGGTATTTCAGGCAAGCGTCTAAACAGCTAAAGGAACGGGAGCTGCATTACCGTAAAGCCGTGGAGGAGGCGCACAAGAATCACCAAAGAGCAGTTCAGTTTTTGAAGGAAACTATGTCAAGGTGGTGTATTCTGCACTATAGTCATATATTCACTATGTATATACCATACTGTGTGAATTATAGGACTCGCCTCACTTTAAGATACACAGTACCCCAGACTTAAGGTACCTTTACACGCCGCGACGGCAGGCTGGATACATCCCGCTACAGGCTACAAATGTAGCTTGTAGCGCCAATGTAGCCCGTCGTAGCGGCGTCTGAAGACGTGACGCTGCAGCCGGCAACAGATACATCTGTTTCCTGGGTCTGCTCGAAAACTGATGGCTACAACGCCGATGGTAGCGAGCTGTATCGGCGTGTAAAGAGGCAACGGAAGGGAACTCTGGACACCCGGGGCTGTAGCTGCAATGTAGCTAAGGCGTGACCCAGGCTCCGGGATACCGCGCCCCATCACCGATCATTGGAGGAAGCTCCTGCATGACGATTGGTAGTCGCTGCCTAGGGCGGCATATTTAAGGAGCTGACCAGTCACACTACACAATCGCTCGAGCGTGCTGCATGTCTCAGCCTCCTGCGATGCCTGGCCAATCATGATGATATTGCGCTGTCCTATCATCGTACGGACGGCTCGTAATCCAAGATTGTGGCACGCCTATGTGCTGTCCCTGCTGTACCAGGTCCGCCCATATTAGCTTATTGTAGCGCTGTGTAAACGTGGTACGCTAAGCTACAGCTGGCTACTTGACACACCCGGCGATGTAGCTAGCTATAGATGTAGTGTGGCGTAGCGCACCTTGTCGCGGCGTGTAAAGGAGATGCGTTGACCGTTTGTAGCCGTTTGAGCGTGCTCGTGCACGTGAAGTAGCGGGATGTATCCAGCCTGCCGTCGCGGCGTGTAAAGGTACCTTTAGAGATAAGAAAATAGGAAAAACTTGATTCCAACCAATTTAAACTTTTCTGATGGTGTAAATAAGTGAAGGGGTCAGTGCCATTAATCCTGGCAGGAAAAGGAAGTGATGGTTAACAGTAATCTCCTGTAGATTGATTGTGTGTGCATTATACAAACACAGCTCTGCAGCATCAACATTATCTACACAAATAACTCAACTCAAATACACATGAACAACAGACACATACAGTACTGCTGCTCTACACTCAGTTATGCTGCATGCACACACACAGTATTGATGTATACACACACAGCACTGCTGCATACACACACACAGTATTGATGTATACACACACAATTATGCTGCATACACACAAACATCACTGCTGCTTACACACAGTTTTGCTGCATGAACACACAGTATTGATGTATACACACACAATTATGCTGCATACACACAAACATCACTGCTGCTTACACACAGTTTTCCTGCACACACTAACACCTAGCACTGCTGTGTACGCACAGTTTTTGTACATTTGCACACACACAGCACTACTGCATACACTCCGTTTTGATGCACACACACAGAACTGCTGCACACACACACACACACAGTTTTTCTGTATACGCACACACACAGCACTGCTGCATACACACAGTTTTGCTGCACATATATGCACACTCTGCCCTGCTGCATACACACAGTTTTGCTTCACACACACAGCACTGCTGTATACACACAGTTGTTCTGCATGACGTACACACACAGCACTGCTGCATACACATAGTTTTACTGCACACACACACAGAACTTCTGCATACACACAGCACTGCTGTATACATAGTTTTTCTGCATACTCACACACTCACTGTACTGCTGCATACTCACAGTTTGTTTGCACACACACACACACACAGCACTTCTGCATACACACACAGCATTTCTGCATACACATACACCCACTGCACTGCTGCATACACACATACAGCACTTCTGCATACACATACAGCACTTCTGCATACACATACACACAGCACTTCTGCCATTCACATACACACTTCTGCACTGCTGCATACACACAGTTTTGCTGCACATATATGCACACTCTGCACTGCTGCATACACAGTTTTGCTGCACATATATGCACACTCTGCACTGCTGCATACACACAGTTTTGCTTCACACACACAGCACTGCTGTATACACACAGTTGTTCTGCATAACGTACACACACAGCACTGCTGCATACACATAGTTTTACTTCACACACACAGAACTTCTGCAACACACAGCACTGCTGTATACTAGTTTTTCTGCATACACACACACTCACATGTACTGCTGTATACTCACAGTTTGTTTGCACACACACACACACACACAGCACTTCTGCATAAACACACAGCACTTCTGCATACACATACACACACAGCACTTCTGCATACACATACACACTGCACTTCTGCATACACATACACACTCTGCACTGCTGCATACACACGTTTTGCTGCACACACAGTTTTGCTGCACACACACAGCACTGCTGCATACACACAGGTTTTCTGCATATACACACACACACACAGCATTGCTCCAAAAGGGAGCAGTTCAAGCAGAGATTGCCAGGGACTGGCCTCTTGGACTAGTCACCCGTTCAGCTCAGTCCCCAGTCACCTGTTAAATATATGTTTCATTGTAAAACATACCTGTCTGAAATCATGCAGCCAATGTCTGATACTTGCTGATGTGGTTCTGGCAGCTTTCAGATTCCCTTTACCTGTATCAATGAGATTTTCTTAATTGATTAATGTTTATGGAAACACCAGGGTCCGTGAGATTGAGGCTGAAAAAGAACGGAAAGGCCGAGAAGACATGGAGAAGAGGATGCACGCTGTACTCTCTCTAAAAAACAGCATCTCTACAAACCGGGTAGGAAAGAACATTTTCCCTTAACTAAATAGAAAACTACCTGACCGTGACAATAGCGGGAGCTACCAGAGACTTTTCTGTTATCTACTCCTTGAAGTAAAGCAATTTATGCCATTTCCCAGGTGTTATAAACTTTTGCAATGGCTCAATGCATGTAAAAAAAAGTGTTTTCATTTTTTTTTTTTTAATAAGAATGTATTTATGAATCAGGTTTGTAGGCAAACGTATATGACTCTTTGGTTACAGGTGACAGACATCTGACCAGACAGACATGTGATACTCACATACATACACCTCAGCGGAATAAATACATGGACTGTATCACACATAATGTGATAAGTTACACAGCTCAGCAGACTGTATCACATATGATAAGATTAGATACAATAGATTATTATTAGATTAGATTAGATAAGATTAGATACAACAGTTTCATACATGATGAGATTTGATACATAGATCAGTGGACTGTATTATACTTGATGGGATTAGATACATTGCTTTCTGGACTTTATCACATTACATGGACAGTTTCACACATAATGATAAAATACTAGGCTCAGTTGACTGTATCACACATGATAGGATTAGATACTCGGCTCAGCAGAATGTATTACAAATGATAAGATAATATACATAGACTGTATCATATGTGATGGGATTAGATATATGCCTTTAGTGAACTGTATCACACATGATAGGATTAGATACTCGGCTCAGCAGAATGTATTACAAATGATAAGATAATATACATAGACTGTATCATATGTGATGGGATTAGATACATGCCTTTAGTGAACTGTATCACACATGATAGGATTAGATACTCGGCTCAGCAGAATGTATTACAAATGATAAGATAATGTACATAGACTGTATCATACATGATGGGATTGTTACATGCCTTTAGTGAACTGTATCACACATGATAGGTTTAGATACAAGGACTGTATCACACATGATAAGATTACATAAACAAGCAGTATCACACATGATAGAATTGGATCCATGGACAGTTTCACACATAATGGTATTAGATACATGGCTCAGTTGACTGTATCAGAAATTATAAAATAATATATATTGGCTGTATCACACATGATGGGATTAGATACATGGCTCAGTTGACTGTATCACAAATGATAAGATAACATGCATAGACTGTATTATACATGATGGGATTAGGCACATGCCTTTGAGAACTGCATCACACATGATAGGTTTAGATACACCGACTGTATCACAGATGATAGAATTAGATACATGGACTGAAATTTCACACTGACGAATGATACTACAAAAAGGCGTGTTTTTTTTGGGCTTTGCGTTCTGCTCTATAATCACATCTTTTTCACGTTAAAGGAAAACCTGCGTGTCATCGCGTCTCGGAACAAGGCACAAGCTGCGTTAAGTAAAAAAGAAGAGCGGCTGGAGAAAGAAGCCGTGCTGGCGACAGGAGGAGACGTCACCAAGTTCACTGTGCACAAGAAGAGACTGCAAGAGTATGAAAGAAGGAAAAAGTGAGTGACGGATGATGAGTGGTATGAGCTACTTAGTAGGAGTTTATCAGGGAGAAGACTAGCAGAGCTGCAGCAGATAAAATAGTGTTTTATCAAAACTACAGCAAATCACCTAGAGCTGGAATCAGGATTCTGTCCCTACATCATGCTGCTCTCAGGTTGATTGAACAGTGATTGACTGCAGTGGTCATGAGCTGCAGATTAGCAGCAAAGACTGTGGCAGTGAAGCAGCAAAAGAGCAGTAGGGGTGGGCAAGCCCTTGTCGACCGATGCACCACCGTTCCAGCAATATTGACGCTGCCAGGCCTAAATACGGTATTGAGAATCCCTTGTTGAAAATAAATGGCAGGAAGCATCTTTTTGCTCTTGGTCATACTTGATGGAAGGAAAGTAATGTGATCATTATTTCTGGTTATGTTTAGAGAATTCGAAGAGTCCCAGAAAGTGAAGAAGCAAGAAATTGTTAGTCGGATATTGCAAGAAGAAGCCAGCCAAGTAAAACAAAAAAGACAAGGCTCTTTAGAAATAAGCAAGATCCGGGAACATGGTAGACTGCGAGCCAAAGCATTGCAGTATATTCAGTCAACCATCCCGCCAGAGGACGACCAGGAGCTGACGGTAAATAGTAATTACATTGCTCAGAAAACCAAAAAGCTTGAGAACACCTCTGATTTGTACAATTGTAGTTCTAAGGAGTTTAGTCAAGGGCTGTACTGGTAAAAACGATTGTCCAGGCTTATGAAGACCATTCATGGCACCCCATACTCAGGGGTGTAACTAGGTGCAGGGGATGCAGGGAACCTAGGGGGGCCCCAAAGGTCCCTTTGGCCTATAGAAAAAGACTATTGCTATTAAAGATTTGCAATAATTGGGGGCCCCATTGGAGCTTTCGCATCGGGGCCCATGAGCTTCAAGTTATGCCACTGCCCATACTCCTAATAAAACGTTCACACATTTGTGTTTCCAGAGGTCTCCTGATCTGAACTGGAAAAGTGAAATATAATGATCACTTAAAAAAAGAGTACATCGTTTATTGCTATGGTCAGAAGTAACCATGCAGACATAGTTGGCATCACTTGACCTGGAGGATATTCAGATATTCATCAACTATATATCTTACCTTTTGATGACTGAAGAGCTTAAGACTGTGACCAAACTATCTTAAGGCCCCATATACATGAGACTAATTTTGGCAGAAGATGCTAATATTGCCAGGTTCGCCCAACTGTGTAGTTTGGTATGGGACTGGTGGTCATGGGAGATGATGATCGCACATGTCCAGTTTTGGACTTCTAGTGTCTTACTGTTCTTCTTGAGAGCACTCGGTTGAATGAGTGCTCCGGAGAGACGGGCAGGATGGCTGTTGACCGAATGACATCTAATGTATATGTGACATTACTTATTATCACTAGTTTAGTTGGGACAACCCCTTTAATTGCATTTTGATTTACATCTTCTCTAGTCTTAGTGAAATAGTATCCACCTATTTGCTTGCTTCTATTTAAAGGGATTATCTGGAACTATTATTTTTTACTATGGCGCTAAGAACCTACTGACAGACAGTTGCCAACTTCTTGCTTTGTTCTGACCGTCCCCAATCTCTCCTGGCCCAGAGTGGGCTCTGTTCGTTCCTTCCATAGCTTACTGTTATGCATGCAGTAGTGTACACAAGGGAAATAAACTCAAAACTATTAAAAGTGACCAGCTTGGTTCTTGTACAGACTAGAGTCCCTAAAGGCCCCTGTGCAGACTGAAACAACCCTAACTGGATAACTGAGATGTCCCCTCAGACCTTGATTCCTAAGTGGCCATAAAGGATATCACGAACCTCCTTAAGAATTCCGGGGAAGGTGCAGAGTAAAATATAAGGTAAACCAAAAAGTAATAATCTGCCAGTAAAAGCACTTGGCAGATAGCTGTAATTCTAAGCCAGGGTCTACTTCAGAAATTCAGAAATATCACCAGTGTAAAATGCAAGCCCGGAAAGCTTTAAATAGTTACACCTGCCGGGTGATAAGGCAGGCTGAACTACAAGATGGAAACACCTGTTGGCAGAAGAGAAAGAACACAAGCAAAGACAACCAGGACCTAGAGAGCGACAGAACCAGACTATGGCTCAGTGGAGAAGGAAATGGACCAGAGCTCAGAGGATTGACGGATCAAATCCGAGGCATGACATTTACACTGACGTCACAATGACAGAGCAGCTGCTTCTCTTCTGCTCGGCTCTGTTGATGTCATGCTAATTGACTCCTGGCTCCCCTCTGCCTAAATGCGGGGAGCTGGCTATCAATCAACATGATGTCAGCAGTCACGCCTAGTCGACAGAACAGCCTGGAAGAGGAAGAGCTGCTTTGTTGATGGGAAGCAGCAGAATTGCCAGCAGGAGCTGTCCATAGCTGCTCTGAGCTGGCAACGGGTACTACAGACAGGTAGTTAGCAACCACCTGCCTGTCAGTTCTTAGGTCCATTAGAAAATAATATGAGTCATGGATAACCCCTGCAATGGTACACCCACACTGATTGGATATATTATGGATTTTTAACAGATTTCACTCTGTTAATTATAAAGGTTGAAAGCAACAATAATAATGTGCAAGATATGCAGCAATAAAAATCTCTGGATGTGAAATCCATAGTCCAACTCAATTTACTCTGCAAGTTTTCTCCACAATGTGTAGATAAGAATTTGTGAAATGTCATCCGTTGTACTGTTATTGTAATAAACCCGTCAGATAATTCGCTGGGTATCTAACTCGTGTTCACACTCCTTAATGGTTCTATAAATTGACCTAATTAGTGGCATTGAGGCTAGGTCTACACAGCTTCTTACACATGGTGGCATAACCATAGATTGTGAGCCCTCGCGGACAGGGTCCTCTCCCCTCCTGTACCTGTGTGACTGGAGGATCCATACATACTGTACTTGTCTTTGTCTGCCCTTTCCACATGTAAAGCGCCATGGAATTTAATGGCACTATAAAAATAAATGATAATAATAATAATAACCACTGAGCAGGGCTGTGGAGTCGGTAAGCCAAACCTCAGATGCCTAAATTTCCCTGAATCTGACTCCGACAACACCAAAATGGACTCCGACTCTGAATCCATAGCCCTGGTGTGCTGTCGGTAAGCCAAACCTTGAAAGCCAACTTCAACTTCAGTCGGTAAGCCAAACCTCAGACTCCTCAATTTCCCTGACTCTGACTCCGACAACACCAAAATGGACTCTGACTCCACAGTCCTGCTACTGAGCTTTTGTAGAAGACGACTCTTCAGGAAAACGTTGATGGTGTTTTTCCTGAAGTGTCGCCTTCTTTTAAATCTTTTGTGTCACCTTTCACTTCTTTGTCTTTGGCATTTTGTTTTATAATTCTGTATCTAAAAAGGTGGAGAATTTCCAAGAAAAATAAACTGATCACTTCTTTTAAGGTACCGTCACACGCCGCCATATGGCTTTCATATCGCCGGCAATTTGACGTGAGCGTGCACGTTTTGGGAACTTTTTTCAGATCGCCGTCGAACTGTCACACATAGAGATCTCGCCTGCGATCTACGGCGATACTGCATTCCGAAAATCGCCTGCAGAAGACCGGAAGCGATCTTCCCTTCACACATCGCCGCGTCAGACACCAAAATCGTAGCAAAGATGTCACCATACTGTTTTGATAGGGGCGTGATAGAGTGTTTTTCACTGCAATTGGTGGACGGAACTGCGTTCCCATTGGTGAGCCTTGCGTGAACGCATGGGTCATCAAATAAGGCGCCTCGGACACGGCCAATCGGAACGCAGTATCACCCACCAATCGCCGCAGATGCGATGCGAAAAACACAACATCCAAGCACGCCTACTTGATTTCCTTCAGGATCGCTGTGTACGTCGCCCTCGCACTGTCACACGCCACCATGCGCTGAAATTGCCTGGTGGATAACGCCTGATTTCACTGCAGGGCAGGGCAATCAGGCGACGCTCCACCAGCGATTTATCGCCGTAGAATCGCCCAGTCACACGCCACTATGCACATGCGATGTGGTCTCCAGATCACCGATTTCAGGAATTGCCAACAGAATCGCCGGTGATATGGCGGTGTGTGACGGTACCTTTAGCTGCTTCAAGGCTTTTGAAGCCTGAAATGGTGAAAATAAGTTAAAATAAGTCGTTTTGACATTGCAGTGCATTGTGTTAATTGTTTTTAATGTTTAATTTATTGAACACTTTTGCAGATGGTTTCCTAGCGGAATCGGCCTGAAAAAGACATTGTGTGTGACACACACCACTTCAGGGCCGTGGGGTACTCTTTACCGGGCCATTTTTAACGGTTCTTTTTGGGCGCTCAGTGACCCTGGCGATGTCAATTAAAACTTCAGTTGACAAGGAGAATGAAAGGAAAAGGGGTATTCGTGACGCCACCTGCGGTGCGCGTACGCCGCTGCTTCAGAACCACTGGGGACAATGACCGGCAGCTTGGGTGGTTTTGCTCCCCGCGGGTGGAGCGCGGTCCCCAGGGCAGTGGAAAGGAGAAGTCAGTTCGTACCTTCACAGATGTTGGTTAGGTCATCAGCGGCCAGTGGTCACCGCTAAGAAAAGTCTCACACGCCACTGCTGAAGTATCGTTACTTTTACTTAGTTGTTTCAGCATGGCTGCCGGGTGCTTACCTTTGCCAAGCTCCGGTTCAGCTTTGTCTCCAGAACCGGGACAGTGCAGTCGAGCCTCTTTTGGTGTCCCTGTCTCTCTCTCTGGTTGTCTCTTTCTTTCTCTTTCTGGGTGTTCCTTTCTCTGGTGGTCCCTCAGCACTATAAGTTAGTCTCTCCGCTCCTCTCAGCACGTCCACACACAGAGCTCTTGTAACAACAGCCACAGGTGCTCAGTTGTACCGCTCCCTAGTTTGGCCGCCTTCTCCAAGTTGTGTCGGATGTTCGGCCACAGCTCCCATTAGGAACTCGGGGCCTCCGGTTTCCACGGTTCGGGCATACAGCATCTGCACTGTGTTCAGGGCTGGTTCCTTGTGTCGTCCACCAGCCCCTCTGTTCTCTCGCCAGATATGGGCGTACAGGGATCTACGTCTTATTCCATACCCCGAGGGCTCTGTCCTTCCTCCACACCCGTTGGCTGTTCCCTCCTGGGGCAAGCTTAGTCATGCTCAAGCCCACGGGAGCCAACACCTCTTATCTTTTCACTCTTCTCTACTCCACTCCACTCTACTCTCTCTTCATCTACTTCCTGTCCTTTTTCCCTCCCGGCTATGCTTGGGTCCTCCCATTTTGTCCACCCACCGTAAGTGTTGTGTGTGTGAAGTTTAACTGCGCCATCCCAACACCTGGAGAGCAGAGGCACAACTCTCCCTCAAATGGAGGAGTGCAGTCCCCCTGGTGGCAGCCTGCTCGGCGGGGCGCCACATATGCACATAGCCTTAGGCCAGGTTCACACATACAAATCCGTTTTTTAAGCCTTTAGAAACACGGATCAGTTTTCCTAAGGGTGCCAATAGTGTCCCCTGAGGTCCTTGACGTTTTTGGTAAATTTTGGGACTTAGTCATTTTTTCATTACAAACCCATATGCGTTAACGCAGGTGCCTATATGTGCCATACGTTAACACATGCGTTTCCCATAGGGCCCCATGTTAAAAAATGCATGCGTTTTTTTAAAGCACCCCAAAAACGCAGCTAGCAGCGTGTTTGGGCTGCTGCGTAAAAACGCATGCATTTTTTAAAAAAATGCACACACATGCGTTAACGCATATGCGTTTTTGGACTTTGAAAAAAAAAGTCCAAAATGTTCCCAAAAATGGATTTAAGGCAAAAACGGATTTGTATGTGTGAACCTGGCCTAAGGGTTATAGCCAGATGCCATATAAAAGTAGACCTGCAAAGTAACAAAAGCAGACACGTCCTTTTATATTATGCGTCCATCGAGCTTCATTTCACAGCACATGGAGCTTAATTATGTGAGGCGTCAATGTTCCCCGCCGCTGTGCAGACTTGTACCTAACCCTGTCTGTTATCAAGAAAGAAATGTAATGAAGCTTCATAATACGCTCACTACCTGCGGTTTAATTGTAACTGAACAGCGTGTTATAAAGAGACTAATTACAATACAGAACAAGACTCTCAGTGCACAATTTTGTAAAACATCCATGAAATTATTTCTTGTTTTCAAGTACAATTTCCTATTGTGGGTAATTTTTTGATTTCACACTTTTCAAAGACGTACCAGTAAAAAAAAAATAAAAATGATAGATTTAGCCAAAAATCCATTATATATAATACTAACTGTAGAGCCTAACTGTAATGCACTCATCCTCCATGACCTGTATGCACGCTCACCACGTAAGACTCCATTGCTGAACAAAAAGCATGTCCAAGAAGTTTGCTCAACAACCTTTAGACAAGTCAATACTTGGAGAATATAGTTTGGTCAGATGAGACGAAATATGGGCTCTTTGGATGCCATAACACACACCATGTTTGGAGGCCAAAAGGCAAATCACCCCAAAAACACCAACAGTGAAGTTTGTAGGTGGGAACATCATGGTGGGGGGCTGTTTTTCAGCATACGGCACTGGGAAACTTCATATAACTGAAGGATGGATTAATGGACAAATGTACTGAGACATTCTTGATAAAAACTTCTGCCATCTACCAGGATGATGATATGATGGTGGACATTTCACCAAGACAATGATGCCAAACACACAGACAAGAAAACTCTTAACTGGTTTCAGAGAAAGAAAATAAATCTACTAGAATGGCTGGAGCCGATCGCTGGACCTGCATCCAATAGAAAATATCTGGAAGGAACTAAAGCTCAGAGTTCATAGACGGATCCATGGGAGCTGCGAGTGTTTGTGTGGAAGAGTGGGCCAAAATCCACCTGAGTAATGCCGGACACTAGATTCTCCACACAGGAGACATCTTGAAGCTTGGTCGCCTATAAAGGCTTGTGTACAAAGTATTAAATAATTTTCAGTAAGCGTGTTCAATACTTTTCCTTGTGTCATTTCTCATTAATACACATCACTAATATTATGGACATCTATGGTTTGGTTTCTTTGCCTTTGTGAATTGGATGGGTTGTTACTGACATCTGGGCAGACGTTCATGTCAATTGCACCTTTAGAAATATATTTACTTAGTGTTCAATTATTATTTCACCCGCTGTATATAATCTATAAAAATTAGCTCCATAAAATGTGAAATGCTGTAGGTTGTCTCATGAGGGGAAGCCGGGGTTCATATGTGTTATTAGAACCTGTCTATCTTAGTGGGGGTTCCCTGTGTCAGACCTCTTTCTATGAAAACCCCTCATCCTTGTGGACTCCGCTGTCCGAGCTATATAGACATAGCCATTTATCTGAATCGCCAGCGTATGACACAGCATTACCGGCCAAGCCAAAAAATCAGTTATTTTCCTGTAGCTGAATGAGGGGCAATTAGCTGATCGCCTTCCCCTGGAGCCACATTGTGACAAAAGGATGTATCTGATGCAGCAACCCCTTCTGGAAAATCCACATATTATACCACTAGGAAACAACAGCATCTGAGGAATAAGCCATAAAGTAATTGGATCTGGTAGAGGTCATGCTCAGATCTCCGTGGTGGTTTAATTGTGTGGAAACAAATCCATGGCACAATGGGAACCACCGGTGTCTGATAAATCTCGTTGATTTGCAATGGAGGCCCTAGCGTTCCACCAAGGTGTCCATTGTTATGAGATGAATTATAGCCTTGCTAGTAGCATTGTTTTCTATGCCAGAATTAATTGGATCTATAATACAGGCTTCGAACAGAAAACATTTGGAATTTGCTGTTCTAGTATTTACCGTATTCCTGGCTTCCTAATTATAGTGAGTGAGCATGCATGGGGCACAAATGTTTGTAAGATGTACTCACTAGTAATGAGTGAGCACTAAGGGTGGCTTCACAACACGGCAGAGTCCGGTCCGGGGCTGTCCGGTGTAAACCAGACAGCAACGGACCGGATTTTGGCCCCATAGTATCCTATGGGCCGGATGGAGCCGAATGGCAGATCTCTGCCATCCGGTTTCCATCTCTCCGGCAGAATCCGGGAGAAATCGGATTTTTCTCACCGGACACAAAAACGTTTTTGTGTCCGTGGAGAAAAGTGTCCCCGAATTGCTGTATCCCAGATTCTCCCGGATACGGTGCAATCCGGCGCTCCCTGACATGGGAGCCTATGGGGCCGGATTGCACCGGCCCGGGAGGGTCTGGGAACCGGACACCTGCGGCTGCACGCTGCTGTTGTTTCAGGACCGCGGCTAGCTCCCTGCGAGCCGCGGTCCTGATTAATTAGCGGCGGCAGCTGCGTCTGGCAGCACACCGGACCGGAGGGCACATTTGCCCTCCGGTTCTGTGTGCTGATCCAGTCCGGGGCTGTCAGGGTCATCCCTGCCATCCCCGGACCGGACTCTGCCGTGGTGTGAAGCCAGCCTAAGCTGCTCGAGTGCTTAGTACTTGAAACGAGCAGGATGGATGTTCGAATGGGCGTGACACATGTACTGAGTATAATGGAAGTCAATGGGAAACTCTTCCTGAAAAATGCTTGAGTTTGCCATCGACTTCCATAATACTTGGTACTCGAGTTGAGCCTTTTTAAGCGTCCGACCTTCTCGTTTTGAGTAGCTTGGCACTCGCTCATCACTAGTACGGTTCGGTACTTATTATTTTTCTTGTTCTGCAGAAAAAGTGGCGTTCTCCCTCCCCTCTGTCATCTGATGAGGATAACGGCTCCCGCCTAGATCAGCCGTCCCCTGATGTTGTTGAATTCGAAGATGAAAGTGAAAACTTGGCTCAGCCGGAGTTCAGGGGATTATGGAATGAAGATCTCAAACCCTATAAGGTGAACTTGGGCTCACGATATGAGCTGCTTTCTGCAGGAAGTATTTCAGAGCACTTACGGTAATTCAATTGGCGATATAAACTCACCTAGTTCCTCATTACCAGCTTCATTGAAGGGGCTTTTTGAGATGTTAACACTGATAACTTTTCTTTTAGACATTATATTGATGTTTGGCAGGTGAGACCTGACTTTTGGAAGTTCCCTGAATCAACTACCCCATCACTGTATACAAAGACACAGCGCCATACACAGAATTGTGGCTTTAATACAAGACCCATGTAAAGCATCATCACTATTTAGCGCCTGTTGAACGGTCTCAACACTCCGGGGTTTGTTGCATACTCATTGTAATCAAGTTTAAACATGAGGACAACTTGAGTATATTTGCAAATTTAATTCACAATTAATATTTACGGACAAAACATGTGAAAAGATGGAAAGACACAAAGGGGGCTCCCCATAGATTACAGTTCCATATGAAAATACTGTGCAAGATTAAAACATCACATTAGACACATATCCATACAAGTGGGGTATAAAGTGCCAGATGTAGCATATACAGGTGTTTACTGTTAACATCATTTGTAAATCCTGTGATTGTTATATACCACAATTCTATCATTGGTATGGAGGATTACATATTACTCAAGTGGAAACAAAATGTTATTTTTTTCACCATGTAATGGTTCCTTTAAATGTAAGTCCCCACCCCCTATATTATACTCTCTCTCCGGCATTTTAACACTTTTCCAAGGCCTTTCCGGCACTGTGGCGCCATCTTGTGCCTATAACTTCTCACTTGCCCGAAGTCAGAGAACTAATGTCACAGGAGCTGAATGCATCTCTAGGAGAGCCAGAATAAGGCTGTCATAGAGATGTATTGAAAAGTGACCTCCGGCGCGGTCCATGAAAAACTAGAGCTGCCGACAGGCCACTTGTCACCGCAGACCGTCCTAATGGTACCTTTACACGCCGCCACAACAGGATGGATACAACCCGCTACAGGCTACAAAAGTAGCTTGTCGCGCCAATATCGCCCGTAGTAGCGGCGTCTGAAGACGGGACGACACAGCCGGCTACAGATACCTCTGCATCCGTGCACTGCCCATAAACAGATGGCTACATCGCCGATTGTAGCGAGCTGTATCGGCGTGTAAAGAAGCTACAGAAGGGAACTCGGGACACCCGGCGATGTAGCTGCAATGTGGCTAAGGCGTCACCCATGCTCCGTGATACCGCGCCCCTTCAGCGATCATTGGTGGAAGATGCTGCGTTACGATTGGCCCTTGCCTCACAGCCCTCCATCTTGGATGAGCTGTCCCTTCAGCACTACACATACGCGCCGTATGCACGATCAGATAGTAGTACAATTACGCGGACACACAGTTGAACGTAAAATCATAAATGGCCCATGATCTACATACAGTGTGCACATCCTATCAACATGATAACGAATAATGCGGGACACAGCGCACAAGTGTGTGTTACGTACCGCTCTGGCTTATTGCACAGCAGCTGCCGTAGAAGTGTTCCGGGTCTGGCAGTGCGCGCAGCGCGCACACAGATGCACACAATCCCATAGCACATCGGAGGAGATTACCCAGTTGACAGATCAGAGCCGTGTTGTACGGACTGCACTGTGGGTCTTCTGCAGTAGGGGCCGCATAAGTGTGTCGGGCGAGTCACTGCGTGTTGGGCTACTTATAAAGGTGCGTCACCCCCACAGCGGTCGTAATGACGTCATGACGTTGGTTTCATTTTCACTCTGCCTGCAAGGTGCCAGCCCCGCCTCTGCACACACCATAGCAGTCATGGCAGCCGTGCACCGCGCCGCAACATGGGGGATGGCGGAGCTGATCATCCTCATTGATCAGTGCGACCGTCGGGACTATTGGGGCCACCATCACCACCGCCACCCCAGGCTGCGCAATCGGTGCACCGTGCGGCGGATCCAGCGGGCCCTGCTCTGCCAACTGGGGGTACAGAGGACAGTCAAAGCGATCCAAAAAAAGATCGCTGACTTGAAGCATAAGTGCCCAGGTCGCATACTGGACATCCGTGCCAGGATTGCCAGGCTGCGTGGTGAGTAATTGTTGCCCCAAAACACACACCGCCACATGTGCATGTCCCACAATACACAAAAAATGATGGAAACATATGACAAGGGACAGTGTGGCCTACACAATCAAACACATCTTCACAGTGTTGTGCTCATCCAGTCAGGCCTAAAAATGTCTCACACGCACAGTCCATGCATACTACATGAGTGTATGCATCCAGCATCACCTGGTTGATGCTAAGTAAGGCTGGGGTCACACACACAGATATCTGCCCACATATTGTTTGCAGATCTCTGTTTGCAGTCAAATCATGGTCACATGTTGACATTTGGAGACAGCCTCAAAATGGAACAATGTGTCCATGCTTTCACTGCAACCAGAGATCTGTCAACAATATCTGGCCACATATCTGTGTGTGTGTGACCCCAGGCTTAGCCGTCAAATACATACCCACACAAGCTCTTTGTAGGACAACAATGTGTAGGCATGATCTTATTACGTCTTTTATGTTCAAATTTCAAACTAGATGCTGAATCCTCATCAGAAGAAGGGCCCCATGCCCCACCCCCAGGTGGCCCATCAAGAACCCCACCACATCAGGCTCAAGTGGCACCCTTGTCCCCAGGGTCAACACCTTCCCCCGGGCCTCAGGAGCCAGACGTCCCGTCACCCACCGGGACAGAGGACGTGGAGGACCAGTCCGCACCTGGCAGCCCGCTGGAGTGTGACCAGCTGTCCCCATCTGCCTGGCTGCTGGAGGAACACAACAACTCCCCACAGGAGGGCGAGGAGCAGCAAGTACCTGGCGGCCCAGAGGAGTCTTTGCCCCGTAGCCCAGGACCACTGTTACCCCTGAACCACATAATGTGGCCACGGAGCCCCAGCCCGGGAGTAACACCACCTCCCACTGTCTCCAGCTCAGTGGCGAGTCCTGGGGTGACCATGTCCCCACACAGTGACTATGGTGGTAAGTGGGTTATGTTGCCACAGACACCCTGCACACTGTTGCTTAAATTTCATCTGGGGCCAAACAATTTATGTAAACAAAGTAAACCATGTTGGTTCACCCTTTTTCCAGATGGTGAACGTGCGGGCTCATATGGATGGAGCTTGACCCCATCTCCCTCCCCATCTGATGGTGAACTGGATTTGGAGGAACAGGGTAAGTGGATGGTTGCGGCCAGTCATGACTAACCATCAGCAGTGACGACTGTGTACTAAAGTTTGTGTTTACTCCCAATACAGGTGCCCCTACCATGGAGGAATTCATCCAGGCCCATCAGGCATTTGTGGCCCGTTTGACCACGGCTCTACAGCGTGGCCTGCAGGACCTTGGCCGCCTGGCTCAAATGCTGGCGGACCTACACCCACACCATGGATCACACCCATGAATTTGAGGGATGCATTGTATCCTGGCCAAACATGGCCCCACAAACAGTTGTCCTTGTTGGACCCTAAAATTTTCACACGTTGGCTTGTTGCCTTGCAAAAGTGAAAATATTTTTTTTTTTTTTGCCCCCGTTGGGCTCTTTTCTTATAGTGTCCCACATTGGGACCATCACAAGTGTGGACTGGCTAGCCCCATCTGGCCTACAATCCCTATACTGTCCCACATTGGGACCATCACAAGTGTGGACTGGCTAGCCCCATCTGGCCTACAATCCCTATACTGTCCCACATTGGGACCATCACAAGTGTGGACTGGCTAGCCCCATCTGGCCTAAGCCTTCCTTGTATGATGGCAAATGTCTGTGACACATGTATGTTTACAATAAAATGCTGTTCTAACTTTGTTATACGCTCCTTCATGTGACCGTACTAATATTTGGTGACCAAACCTCACCATAACCTAACTATGTGAGGCACATCACAACATCCCTTTGTGAATGTGCTAAGACATTCCAAATGAACCGATGGTGATCCTGCTGAGCGAGCACTGGCCCATATTGTGTGGCTTGGGGAAACCCATTATTGGCCACAATTACATTCACCCCCAAAAACCACCACAATCCTTATTCTGAAATGAATACACAATTGTGTTAATAAAAAAATTTTAATCCAGGCTGGAATTTTAAAAAAAATACAAAGAATAGAATTTTTGTGGAAAAAAATATAAAAAAACCACAAATTTTGGCCAAGACTCAATAAACAAAATAGACATATAAAAGGCGAATCCTGAAATTATAAAGTCCAGACTGCCAATTCTGTGCATTGGCTACTAGTGTCCAAATTACTCCTCTTCTGTCGGCTCTGACAATGCCGCACCCCCCTCCTCTGAGGGCAGCCCCGACCTGCCCCAGAACGTCTGGTTGAACGACGATGTGTTGAGGGGGGATGGGGTGACTGTGGCGGGGCCGGTCTTCTCACGGGCCGAGATGGGGCAGCTGGTGAAAGGGGCCACAAGGTGTGTTGCATGGGGGGGGGGGGACGTGGCAGCCCCATTGAAGGGCCCCATCATCGGCAGCATCAGCAGCATTGTGGAAGACCCTCAGAAGGATCTTTTTCTGGAGCGGCTCCATCCCTCGCATTCTGTTGCTCATGTAGAGGGCGTCGCTGTCCATGTGGGTCCGCTGCTCATCCAACAGCACGCGTCGGGCCCAGGCGCCCAGCTCCGTCTCAGGTGGTGCAGGACGTCGGCGGCGACGGATCCCGGAGCTGGGACCTGGGCCTGGACCCACATCACTAGCGCCGCCCTCCTGCTCAGCCCCAGATGTCATGGGCTGAGCATCATCAGCAACAGAATCCTCGGCAATGGAGCCGTCCTCTTCTGGGGCCTGTGGGTGGGGGAAAAAAAAAAAACCATTAGTGGAGGCAATATCAACTGTATACATTCACAACAGGACTCTATATACCACTCCCACACACACCAAGGCCAACTACCAGAATGGAAAATGAGGAATAACACAGTAAAGCAAATAAGGTTCAAGACCCCAACACCAGTGGTTCTCCTGTACACTCACCTCGACCATTCCAGGAGCTCAGCTAAATACATAATTAGTTGTTTGTCACGTAGCCGTAATCCAATATTAGGACATGTCACCACAACACCTTGATACTGGGGGCTGTGCTGGCCAATGACACATATTGGGCACCTTCCCATTAGGACTCCTTTATGGTGAGAATCCACCCCTCACTCAATTACCTTTAACCCACTGGCAACAAAGCCAACACACATGTGAGCCAGCACCATTTACTACATGGTACTATGTGGCTGTTTGAGAACAAACCACCTGCTATCTTGAAACCCTTAAATAACTAACCTAAACATACCAAGATGTTGTGGAAGAAGCAACATTGCAATACGGCTGGAAGCATAGAATAGAAAAGTCTGGCAAGTCATGGAAGGAGGGCAGATAGATTGACACCCCAAGGTGTGCCGCAGCAAGGAGGTCAATATGCCAACACATTTGGTGTGAAGGATTTATCGAAGCACACATGTGAAGGAAACATTGTGGCCCACCACTGTCACACAATTACCCACCTCCTGTGGCGCAGATGGTGATGCAGCCGGGCCTACATGGGACGCAGCAACGGGGCAGTTGGTGGTTGTTCGATGCGGGCGAACCTCGCCCAGGATGAAGGTGAACAGGGGATAGTACCATAGGGTAGGTGATGGTACCTCCTCTGCTCCAGCCCCTGAGCGACGACGCTGGTACTGAATGTGAGCCCGCATGAACGCCGACCTCATGTTTTTGATCTTAAGTGCCACCATATGCTGGTCCCACGTCTTGCCTACCCTTGGCTCCAAGCGATTTGCCAGAGCCACAAGACTCCTGTAGGCCTCGGCCCTCGCTGCCCGATTTTTATATTCGGGCAGCGAGCTGCGCCACAAACATTCGTGCCGCTGATACTCCGTGAGAAGCTGGGATTCCAATTCCACAGTACCCGTCGGCATCTGCCGATGAAAAAATAAACAAAAAAAACACAGTCACAACACAAGGCATACCGACATTTCAAAACTTGCCACAATCATACACATAATCATTAACTTTCTACAGTGATCATCTATGCAGCTATTTTGTGGAGTGAAACTGGCCATGAGTGTGCCCTTTTCTGAATCTCAGCCCGCTACTAACTCAAACACATGTATGCTGCCAATATCAAGCCCCGGATATCGCTGTCCACCTACAGATGTTTCAAACATGATTTCAGTCCCCATTGTACCTATTGCAACACACCTTGACACGGTGTGTGCGTACATACCTGTAGAGGGCAACATGTGACCTAACACGTTGTGTGCTAAAACTAGTACCTGGCCAGTGTCCACAATGGTAAGGGGTCACTATATGAGAAAGGCGGCCTGGGTGTGTGCCAACACTGCACATACTACATGTAATGTGCACCCACATGATCATGTAGGTGTTCCTCCAGACGTGGAAGTCCCATTTTAACCCATGTACCCAACATCCCTGGAATGTCCGCCACAATTCTACCACCCCTGAAATGTTGATGTGAAGTACCAGCCAAAGAAATAACACCGTGCTCTTTTACCATTGCCAAAAAGCAGAAGGTGCAATACATACTTACACTATATAAGTAGAGGCACTACCTGGCTACTGGGCGACACAGAATAAGGTTCACATATTTAATATTACGTGTTCAATATTTGCATGCCGCTTCAAACATGGCCATACACACATCGCCTAAGCTGCCTGTGCCAGAACCAGCTGCGTTCATTACATTTTCTTACAAACCGCTAAAGAGGCTTACCGTCAGAGCAACAGAAGTCAAACAGGACACTAGTAGCTCAATGCACATCGACGTCTGGACACGGAGCAGTGGCCATTGACCTGCCTTTATAGTCCGGGACACCAATCACAGCGGACACAATAATGCACATCCTGATGGGGCACCTGGGTGCGGATTTGCCTTCCGCTAATTGGTGGAGATCGCTGAATCGTGATAGGTTGGCGGCCCTTTAAAAGTTGCCCAGCCCGCCAAACATTACGCTTGCTGGCCAGACCCATTAGGTAAGTTTTTGTGGACACACATGGAATTAGCGCAGGGTGGGGTGCATATGTTGATGTTCTTGGAGAGCGCCGGAGACTGGTGTAGCGGCCGATATAGGGGTTTGTATTTTTGGGGACGACATATAGTGTAGTGTGTGGGTTAGGATACGGCATTTTGTGTGGGCCTTGACACTTTTGTTGAGATACATTGCTGTGTTTGTTTGCAGACAACATACAGGAGAATGGATGCATGACTGTAGACGGAACTGTGTCACTCATGTCGACTGGATCGATTTCTGCATACTGGTTGTGGCCAATGGAGACTGTGTTCAACGGGAATGGGATGACACAGGGCTTAGAGGTGTTGGGCGCCAGACATGCCATACATGTGTATGTAAAATGACACCTTCAAAAACCAATTACACCATGGGTAACCATCCGCAGTCATGTGCAATGTTGTTTGGTTCATGTAGCCTTTCCTCAACCTTCCATATCGGGGTACGTCACATTCGTTATTCTTCTCATTTTTACTGTAATCAATTGACATTATGGGCTGTGTAATGGATTATGGGACCTGTTTGACCAACATTATTGGTGACACATGTCCCTTTCTAACTCACCTAGGTGCAGATGTGTGAATTTTGGGAGCTCCCATTGACGTTGATGTAGAGGAGCCCACTCTCAATCGCCGTGTTCCATGTTGTTTGGGGTGACTACTGGGTGTTTGCCGTCCTTGCTTCAGGGTTGTGTTTTGGGCCCACACAAGAGATCCCATCCTCTTGGCTATAGTGTGTAATGGGAAAGAGGTGTGGCTTGCTGAACCTGCTGACTTGCACACATTTTGGTCTATGTACTCATGTTGTGCTTTCTCATCTACAGGTGCTGATATTGAGGATGCAGAATATCCATGACCGCAATGTTATCGTGGCTCTTGCGTTGGTGGAAGAGCAAATGTGGTATCAGGATCGGTATGAAAGGTTGATGAGGCGCAGACAGCGGCGGATGTGGACCCGTGATTGGCTTCTGAGGCGGGAAACCCGGGGCCACATGCAGCTGTTGCGGGAGCTGGAGCTTAACTGTCCTGATGATTACCGAAACTATCTCCGTATGCCCGAGGACTGTTTCACCTTCCTATTGGAGCGTGTAGGGCCAATGATAGCGCGTCAGGACACTATAATGCGCCCATCAGTATCAGCTGCTGAGCGGTTGGCGATCACTTTGCGGTTCCTGGCTACAGGGCAGTCCATGACATCCCTCACATACGTGTCACGTGTCTCCCTGCCCCTGCTGAGCCGCCTGATCCCTGAAACGTGTTGGGCCATCTGGAGAGCTCTGCAGCCAGCCTACATGAAAATGCCATTAACCGCCGCAGAATGGCTGGAAGTGGCCCGAGGGTTTGAAACCCGGTGGAACTTCCCCAACTGTGGCGGGGCATTGGATGGTAAGCACGTGAGGATTACCAAACCTGCCCACTCTGGCTCTTCGTATTACAATTACAAAGGGTATTGTAGTATAATCCTCATGGCTGTAGTAGATGCCAACTATGAGTTCCTCTACGTGGATGTTGGAATGCCCGGTCGCAACTCAGATGGGGGGGTGTTTGCCCTAAGCTCCTTGGCAACACTACTAGGGAATGGTGGGCTAAACTTACCCTCAAATGAGCACACGACCGAACATCTCAACTTTGCGTTTGTGGCGGATGAAGCATTCCCACTTCAGGAACACCTACTGCGGCCATATCCCCAGAGGGCCCTTACTTCTGAGAGACGCATTTTCAACTACCGGCTATCCCGGGCCCGCCGTGTAGTTGAAAATGCGTTTGGGATAATGGCGAATAGATTCCGGATTTTTCATACACCTATACATATGAAACCGGAGTCTATTGACGCGGTAGTGGTGGCCTGCTGTGTGCTGCATAACTTCCTGCGTCGTAGGGATAGGGCATCATACACGCCAGGAGGTTATGTAGATAATGCAGACGCTACAACAGGGGAGCTCCGTCCAGGGTCTTGGCGTGATGAGGCCCATGTGATTGTGCCACTCCAGCGGCAGAGCCATGGCCGCACTCGGCAGGAGGCCAGGGACAGTAGAGAAGCTTACTGCTCCTACTTCAATGGGTCTGGTGCAGTGAGCTGGCAGGACCAGGCCATATAATGTGGCTGGCTCTGGGAGTTGCTTTTTGTGTTTTCAATGGAGGTGACAGCAGGTTAGCTGCACCCCTTTAATGTTTGGTTGACCTTTTCCATTATCTTTGTTTTCATTATGTACATGAGTTTTCATTATGTAGTTAGTTAGTTAGTTAGTTAGTTTAGGTTATTTTGGTATTTTTCCCATGCACAGTTTGCAATGTGTGGTGATTTGCTTATCCCTTGAATTTGGCTGATTAATGTCACCTGCTCTTGAATTCTACAATGTTTTTACTTTATGTATATTTTGTTTGCACAAGACAAGGTCAAGATTCATGCAATATATTAAACCTTTTTCTGTTGGATCCAACATAATCTGTGTGAGCCTGATTACTTGGTGGAGGAGGGCAATGTGATGCAGGGTTGGGTGGGGGCCTGGGATGTCATAGCCACCTATTGGCTGGGATTGTGCACACAATATGTGTGGGTAGCCATGTTTTTCTGAAAGTCTTTTGCCCAACAGTGTTTGTGGCCATTGTGCGTACATGATCCTTTATTTTGTTGTAGGCAGAGGGTCCCCTGCACACAGCACATTGATGCAGGACATATTCTTGTCAGGTGTTTGCTAATACACTGTCACACAGATCTTTGACTTGGTGCCTTGGAAGCTGTTCCACTACATTCACATCTGTCAGCACATATATTAAACCCCATTCAGCCTGTATACATACACATACTTCGCCACAGTTGTCACAGATTTTTGACAGAAAACGCACATTCTGTCTTTTGTAAGACGCTAATGTGTGGCACACAAGCGCACCTCAGTTCCATCGGCACACGCGGCTGTCACAAGCGCTGATCGTGCGTGACACGGCAAACACTTGTACTACGCACACATAGCCCCGGACCGCTACTTTAATACACACGGGATATGTGACTGGCCACCGCTGTAGCGTGACCCATTACCATCGATTTGGATGCATTCGCCAGGCTCCGCCATGTCACAAGCGCTTATTCCGTGCCACACTCCGCTCACTAGTACGGCACGTCTCGGCCATCCGCCCTTTCCGTCGTGCCCAATCACAACTCCGTAGTGTTGGCCAATGGTTGTGGTTTGGGCGCGGCGTACAGGTCTGTGGCACGCCTATTTGTTTTACGTCCTGCCTTTGTTGCTCCCAGATCACTCTGTGGTGGCGGTGTGTAAAGCTGGTACGCTGAGCTACAGACGGCTACTTGCGACACCCGGCGATGTATCTAGCTGTAGATGTAGCGTAGCGTAGCGCACCTTGTGGCGGCGTGTAAAGAGGTTGCGGTTCCCGTTGGTAACCGTTCGGCCGTGCTCGTGCACGTGAAGTTGCCGTTGGTATCCATCCTGTTGTGGCGGCGTGTAAAGGTACCATTAGTGTCACTGGAAAAGGATGAAGCCTGCGGAAAGTGAGTATAAGACAGGATTCAGGGGATTTAGATCTAAAGTACCACTTCAGCAGTGCAATAATAAAAACCTCTGTAGTTGTGCTTTAATTTTCAGCTCTGATCAAAAGCAACCGGCCATGGAAGAACGCCCTGAGTAACTGCTTACACCATGTTCTTTCAATGATTTGTCTCCTCTCTGTTTTCGTGCAAGGACTGCAAAGTCACAGATCATATAGTGTCCCTGGCTGGTGCTCTATACATAACTGAGTATGACAGGAGTGCTGTGAATTCAGAATTATTTCATCTGGCAATTTGCAATTTTATGAATTTGCTCTAATTGATTTTTTTCAGACCTATATATCAGCAGTTATTGAATGAGCAAGGCAATTACATCTTTCATTTTGCTCATTTTTGAAAATCACTGTCAGTGTTCTTTCCTATGGGTTATTACTATTATGTATACTATATGCCTTGTGTATTTGAAGTCTGCCAAAGCTTTTATATTTGGTAATATGTCTTAAGGGCTCACCTGGTGAGATGGGTTCTCCAAGCTGCAGTACGGATGATGGGGGATGGAGAAGAGGAGTTGGTCTTGTTGGATGGCATTGGGATCAGCGAGGACCTAGACAGCAGGGTATGCAGGGCATGAGAGAAATAAGCCGAGCAGGAAGCACCAGATGACGCATAAGCAGATGTGAGGACACACAAAAGAATAGCTAATACACTGATAATCTACAATTAGGAGCAGGTTTTTTTCTGTTTAATAATGTAGGAGCAGAGAGCCTGATTCCAGTGATGTGCCACTTGCTCAGCAGTTTACTGTAATGTCAGTTCAATCAGTGTTTTATCAGCAGGAGATTATCACTACATGTTGCATGCAAGGCAGTTAGGCCAATGTACGTAACCCCACCCCTACCACGTATTAGCAGTTGGCTGACAATGCTGAGTTTACACAGGAACCAAATGAGTTCTTCTTTGTAGATGTGTGATTAAACCAGGTAACTTGATTGCAGAGATATGGTATATGGAACAGATGTATACAAACAGGAACTTGCAGCAAGTAAATAGTTAAACACAGGATAGCAGTGATTTATTGGCAAACTTTCTTCCAGAGAAGCGGTTATGACATAAATAGCAGAAATATTTTGGCAAACTGGAACCATTGTGCAGTAATGCGTTACCTTGATAGCAGAGGCTGAGGTGTAAACAGTGCTGAGAACAACTACAGGTTGGCAATTTGGAAACTTGATTGCGGAGAAAGGTGTGGATTACACATGGGTGGGCTGGACTGAGTTTGAAAATTAAGTAGTATGGTGGGTTTACACGTTGCGATATCGGCCCGATATCATAGTCAACGACGCGGGAGCGCGCTTTTTGAGCGCGCTTTTGCCACCATCGCATCGCCGTTTTACACAGCCCGATATCGGGATACAACATCCCGACGATGTGTACGCCCCCCAACCCAGGAACGACCAGTTAACATGGTAGTGAATGGGTGACGTGGCCGTACACATCGTAGTTGGGCTGTCACACGGGATGATACGGCTACAACGGCCATCCAATATCGGGCGGTTGAATAGCGCGCTCATTCAACCCCGATATCGTTTTGGCATCGTTCCAGCATCGCATTGTACGTTCAAACCGTACAACGCGCACACGATATCAGGTCCAACTTCCGAACCACGTGACTTTTGGTCGGAGTTGGACGCCGATATCGCAACGTGTAAACCCACCATTAGTCTAAGGGTCACTTTACACACACCAACTTATCTGTCCAACTTCTGACCAACTTGCTGGTTGCAGTGAAATCATGGACACATTGTTACATTTGTACACAGCCACAAAATGGAGCAATGTGTCCATGATTTCACTGCAACCAGCAAGTTGGTCAGAAGTTGGACAGATAAGTTGGTGTGTGTAAAGTGGCCCTAATGGAAGTCAGATGTAGTCAGAGATAATTAGGCACCTAGCTGGAGCTTGAGCTAAGTGGGAGTGAAGCAGCTCCGGACAAGTACTTTATTGCTGAAAGCAATGCAGTCATATGGCTTATTGAGCCTTACATGTGAGCCGAACAAATGAGCCACAAAGGTTAGCACAGTAACCCAGAATGGACTAACACAAAGTGAGCCACAGAGGAAGGAAACAGGGCGTGGCGCGGCGGTGCCATAGCGGAGATCGGTGAGTAATGATATAACGTTTTTCATTACATTGAAGTGTAGTAGGATTTCTAATATTTATCATATTTTACAGACTGTTAAATGTTGGTTTTATGTACAATTTTACACATGGGATGAACTTAAAGTACCCAATTAATTTTCTCACACTGATCTACACTTTTGTTTATTTAGGTACCACGTGATGATACGGAGAGTAAACCTATAGGGGGAAGTAAAATGGAAAAAGAGATAATGACTGAAACCTTAAAACGGCTTCGTCAGGGCATCGTCGAAAAGCAAGTGGTCTCAGGACATGAATTTAAGGGTGTCCCGTTTTATAGCAAACCAAAGATTATTTACTTCAAGGTTAGTTTCACATGAATGGACCTAGTCATCTGGCTTTCACTACTGATTACAGAGGGAGATAAAGTAGCCTATTCATTGTCCAGTGTATTAAAATGACATAGATGTCATCAGGGTACACTGCAAATTCACTGCCATATGTGATCTGTGCGCAGGCGTATGCCTGCGCTCAAATCACCCAGTCTCGTCCGCACCAGAAATGCAACATGTCGCGTTCGTGGTGCAGACGAGACTGGGTGATTTGTGCGCAGGCATTTGTGCGCATATGGCAGTGAATGGGTATGCACGGTCATGCACAGTCATGCGCAGCACCGTGCGCTCCCATTATAAAGATAGGGGCTTGCGGCGCTGCGGTCACATTGCGGATCCCCTCCGCAGAACGCTGCGGTGGGGAGTGCAAATGTGAAGGTAGCCTTACTCTGAGACTGCAGACTTCTGAATCCTGACAACGTGTGCACTGCAAGCTGTCAGGATTCTCCAGTGCCAAAGGCGAGAGCAGCAGTCATGTGACCGCAAGTATGCAATGTCCATACTTCCGGCCACATTCCGACTAGACGTGGTTTCGCTCAATACAAGTTAAGTGAGCCCGCACACCTCTACTTGGAATGTGTCCGGAAATACGCAAACTGCATACTTGCTGTTACAAAACTGCCCACTCTCACTGCCGACACCGGAGAATCCTGACAGTGTGCAGTGTGGAGAGGATTCAGAAGTCGGCTGACTTAGCAAAAGGCAGGACAACCCTTTAATACACCCATACACCACCTAATAAATAAATTGAACTCAGAGCTAGAGCTCATTTGTGTTTTTCGTTAGTTTATTATTTATATATTTTAGTTTTATTGACATTTTTTGCACCAAATTCTTCAAAATGGAGCAGGGGGGTTTGTGAATTTTGTGCAAAATCAGGATTGTTATTTATTTTTTTGTCTCTTAACTTGTTTTTACAACTTTTTAATGCAAAAAATGGCATGTTCTGCTACCATGTCCCAAAGTTGGCCAATCATTATAAGAAATGGACGTACACAAAATCACTCCCAAAGGGGCAGCTTGAGTACATTTGCTCGGTAATGTTGCACTTGATGAATTAGACATAACATATGGTATGCCTGAAATTAACCCACAATGATGAACATTAAAAAAAAAAAGCAGGCAGGTTATACATGGAGAATAGACATTAGAAAAACACAAATTAAAAGAATAATGTGCAAACAAGCTAAAATATAAAAAATAGACAGAAAAAAGAGCAAAAGGAAAAAACTAATTGGGCTCTTTGTGTCTTTTAGAGCTAATATTAGTCAAACTGCATAACAAGTTTTAGGTTGATTTGGTTACTTCATATACATACCTTTAGCTGTATTTTACTATTCTAATAGATCGGCCAGCTAAAGACCTAAAGAAATAAGTACTGAACACGTCATCAAGGTTTTACGTAAATATATTTCTAAAGGTGCTATTGACATTAATTTCTCTCTATTTGTCGGTAACAACCCGTCCCATCCACACAGGCAGAGGAATCAAACCATGGATGTCCATAAATGAATTTATGTGTTGTAATCAGAAATGACAAAGGGAAATGTATTGAACACAAAGAAAAGACAGGTGCAAAAAGCCATGGAGAGTCATGACGCCAAAATAAAATCTATCAGCAATTAGAATGCTGTCCTGCCACTTAGTGAAAAATAACGTCAGATTGTTCAACTGATGGCTTATAAAAAGGTGTCTCATTACCAAGGTGCCACACAAAAAACATGTCATGATGGGTAAAACCAGTGAGCTGTCTCAAGACTTTGCAACCGTATTGTTGCAAAACATACTGATGGCATTAGTTATAGTAGAATTTCTAGTGACCACTGACGGTGCCATAATCCAGAAGTAGAAAGAATATACTTTTCACCATAAAAAAAAAGCCATGACCGGCTGCTCTCCACAAGATTTCAGGCAGAGGAGTGAAAAGAATTATCAGGAGGGTTGTCCAAGAGCCACGGACCACCTGCGGAAAACTACAGAGACCTGGAGTTAAGCCGGCGTCACACACGTCACATTCAGCGATCTGATCTGATATTGACGCGTGTGACAGCCCTTTAAGAAGGTACCATTGTTTAAAAGTAGACAATAAGTAATGCACTCCCCCTCCATGGTCTGTATGCATGCAAGACTCCATTGCTGAACAAAAATTATGTTCAAGGGCGTTTAAGGTTTGCTCAACAACATTTAGACATGCTTGTGAAATACTGGGAGAATAAAGTCTGGTCTAATGAGACCAAAATGAAACTCTTTGGAGGCCATAATACACAACATGTTTGGAGGCCAAAAGGCAAATCACCCCAAAAAACACCATACAATAGTCAAGTTTGGAGGTGAGAACATCATGGTGTTGGGGCTGTTTTTCAGCATACGGCACTGGCAAACATCGTACATTTGAAGGAAGGATTAATGGACAAATTACGAGACATTCCTGCCATCTACCAGGATGATGAAGATGAAAAGATGGTGGAGATTTCAGTAAGACGATGATGATTCCAAACTCACAGCCAAGGAAACTCTCAAAGCTGCTAGAATGGCCGAGCCGATCACCGGAGCTGAATCCAGAAGGAACTAAAGCTCAGAGTTCATAAAAGGATACATGGGACCTGCAGGATGTGAAGAGTGTTTGTGTGGAAGAATGGGCCACCGCCAACATCTGCCAACAGCACCTTTAGGAATATATTTACTTAGAAAACTGGTGACCTGATCAATACTTATTTCACCTGCTGTAAATCAAAAATGCTTCATCTTGTAAAGCAGCCCTTCTTTAGCTTTGCTTGTACAAACCAAATAACCTATAGGATTAATTATCTTCTCTAAGGTCAAGTAAACTGTCTTATTCTTAACCTGCTTTTCAGGATCTTGATGTGGGTAAGACATATAAGAAAAGAATCACCTTGACAAATGCATCATACACAATTAATTTCTGCAAGCTGGTGGGAGTAAGTGATCATCTGAAGGATTTCATCACCATCCAGTAAGTGATTTACCATCCACATGAACTAGTAGATCCACAAGGAGAGATTACTTCAGATTGTAGTTTTTGCTTCATTCTACTTACCTGCAAATTGTTTGGAGTCTATGGATACCTTTGACATGGAGAATTTATTTGTACATATGTTAAGTTTCGATCTGTAACCTCCCCTTTCACTAATTGTTAAACCTCCACCGATAGCCTGATCCAAGTTTTCTCTCCCTGTGGGAGTGTCATTTCCAGCAATGTAGGTTGGATTTGAGCTCTGTGTCCAGGGTGCTGCTGTCATCATTAGGTCATACAGTCATGGCCGAAAGTGTTGGCACCCTGGACATTGTTCCAGAAAACTAAGTATTTCTCCAGACAATTGTTGCAATTACACATGTTTTGTTAGACACATGTTTATTCCCTTTTTGAACAGATAACAGAGGAAAAAAAGAAAAATTGGACATAATTTCACGCACAAACGGACAAGATTGTTGACTCACCCAACTTACTATTAGGCTGCACACCCTTTGGAATACATAATTGCAATCAATCGCTTCCTATAACCTCCACAAGCTTCTGCTCACCTGGAATTTTGGCCTCTTCTTTATAATCTGCTCCGGTCTTTCATATTTGAGACGTCTTCTCCCAACAGTAATTATAAGATCTCTCCATAGGTGATCAATGGGATTTAGATCCGGACTCATTGCTGCCACTTTGGAACTCTCCAGCGCTTTGTTTCCATCCATTTGTGGGGACGTCTTGAAGTATGTTTGGGGTCATTGTCCTGCTGAAAGACCCCTGACCTAGGACACCCCCAGCTTTCTGACACTGGGCTCTTCATTGTGGCCTGAAATCTTTTGGTAATCTTCAAATTTCATGATGCTTTGCACACAATCAAAGTCCCCAGTGCCAGAGGCAGCAAATTAACTTCCACCATATTTGACTGTAGGTCCTGTGTTCTTGTCTTTCGTAGGCCTCATTCTGTTTTCAGTAATCATTAGAATTATGCGCTTTACTAAAAAGCTCTATCTTGGTCTCATCTGTCCACAAGACGCTTCCCAGGAGGATTTAGGCTTACTCATGTACATTCTAGGAAACTGCATTCTAGTTTTTTTTACGTCTGTGTGTCAGCAATGGAGTCCTCCTGGGTCTTCTGCCATAGTGTTTCATTTTATTCAAATGCCGACACGTTTGCACTGACACTGATGCACCCTGACCCTGCAGGGCAGCTTAAATTTCTTTGGAACTTGATTGGGGCTGATCCATCACCCAAACTATCCTGTGTTGCAACCTTTCATCAATTTTTTTTCTGCTAACTACATCCAGGGAAATTAGCAACAGTGCCATGGGTTGTAAACGTCTTAATGACGTTGCGCACTGTGAACGAAGGAACATCAAGATCTCTGGAGATTTTTTAAAATTTTTCAACAACTTTGGTTCTCAAGTCCTCAGTTTCTGTTCTCCATGCTTAAGCCTCCGTCACACTTAGCGAGATCACTAGCGAGATCGCTGTTTCGTCACTGGTTTTGTGACGCAACAGCGACCTTGCCAGCAATCTCGCTATGTTTGACACGTAGCAGTGACCAGGTTCCTGCTGTGAGATCGCTGATCGTGTCGAAATGGCCTAGAGCATTTTTTGATTGTCGGGCTCCCGCTAGCCATCATGCATTGGTGTGTTTGACGCCTTAACAATGACCTCGTTGGCGACTCAGAACTCATCCACATAGGTCTGAGTCGTCAGACTAGCTGCTGTGTGACAGGGTCCCAACGACCGCCGAGGTCGTTATATGGGTCGCCGTATCGTTGCTGTGTCGTTTAGTAGATCTGACTGTTTGACATCTCACCAGCGAACACGTAGCGACGTTCCAGCGATCCTTACCAGGTCGTATCATTGTCGGGATCGCTGGAACGTCGCCAAGTGTAACTGGACCCTTAGAGTAGCACACACAGACACAATGCAAACATTGAGTCAACTTATCCCCTTTTATCTGGTTTCAGGTGTGATTTTCATATTGTTGTTTACCACAATTTTGGAAAGGTGGCAACAATTTTGTTCTTCCAATTTTTGGGGTAATGTGTGAAATTATGTCCAAATTGCCTTTTTTTCAGTTTTTTTTTTTGTGTTGCTACAATACACACAAAGGAAATTAACATGTGTATAACAAAACATGTGTAATTGTAATACTTTTCTAGGAGAAATACTTCATTTTTTGGAATAATTTCTAGTGTGCCAACACTTTAGGCCATGACTGTACAATAGGTTTGGTGTGACCACGTGTGACTAACTGAAATAAATGGAAAGTAAATATAACAATTATACTATTTACTAGTAGTAAAGAGAGGTCAAAACAATCCGCGGTCAGGTCCAGGAAATGGTGCAGTACAGTAAGGGTACCTTTACACGCGGCTACATTTCTAGGGTGGCTACAGGTAACTTACTGGTTGCAGTGAAATCATGGAGAGATTATTCCATTTGTACACAGCAACAAGATAGAACCTTGTCTCCATGATTTCACTGCAACCAGTAAGTTACCTGTAGCCACCGTAGAAATGTAGCCGCGTGTAAAGGTACCCTAAGGGGTTAACAGAAGCAAAATCCAATTCAAGCCGAAGTCAGGAAACCGGAGAGACAGAAACAGAGGTACATAACAGAAAGAGAAGTCAGGTCACTAGCAGAGGGTCAAGTCCAGGTAAGAAACAGTCAGGCAGGATCTGGTTCAGAACACAGAGAGATCAAGTCCTACACAGCCATAAGCAAATGTGCAATTGACCCAGAGTAGAGCTGCAAGCTAGTTTAAATAGGCTCTTAATTAAGTGAGCTGAATTCAGGTGATTGAGGCACAAAGCCAGCCCAGCCTGATGGTGGGTTTACACACACCAATTTATCTGTTCAATATCTGAACCAATCTCTGGTTGCAGTGAAATCTTGGATACATTGCTCCATTTTGTGGCTGTGTACAACATGGAGCAATGTATCCATGATTTCACTGCAACCAGAGATTGGTTCAGATATTGAACAGATAAATTGGTGTGTGTAAACCCACCATGACAGTCTCCACAAACCTAGAACAACACAGGCAATGTGGAGATTGTGACATTTGGTAACTACAATTACAAAATGAGTTTCAGAGGCTTTTGCACTTTCACGTCATATATCTGTAAATTACATCGATACAATAAATTCAAGTTTTATTAGAATGTGCATTGTTTTCTTCCTAGGATGGAAAGTTTTTGTTATGTTTCTGTATGTTAAGGCGGGGGATTGTCTGTGACATTGAGGCGTGAGTGATGGATATAGTGTGACACAGCGTATGAGCTGGTGGATGCAACTTGTCACATTGCAGAATTAGATTATCATGGAAACTTCACAATGCGGCTCACTGGTGACAAGGTATCAGCATGACGATGTGATAGGAAAAACAATGAGCGGTGCACAGATGAATTTATGCCCTTCATCCTGATGATATATATTCAGTGCTATGTATAATAATTGCATGTTATTTTCTTATTCCCTGCATAATACATAGCATTTTGATGGTGTTGCTACCAGTTGGTTCCCCACCGACTTATATTAATAGCCTGTTCTATAGATAGACTATTGTTATTAATCCCATCTTCCTTGAGCAATTTTTTTTTAGACTATGTTCACATGGTGCGTTTTTTTTGGTGATTCCAACTTTTTTACAATTTTTTCTTTAAGAACTTAATTTTTGTAGACCCCTCAGGGAACCTGAACTTGTGATCGCTTGTTCCATTTATTGCAATAACAAATGTATTATAGTATATTGTGAAAATTATAGTCTTCTATTGAAAAACCAATCATCCAGAATGTCCCGCCGACATGACAGCTTGCAGGTACTTAGCAATTTTGCATACATCTGATTATCAATGTATTCATTTTTGATGCTATGCCTTTCAGAAGTGTAAGTCAGTGACTCCTGCACAAGTCTTATCAGAAGATAATATACCCTATGGTAAACCCTTTGTTTTCCTCTTGATTTTTATAGGTTTGACCCCCCAGGACAGATGTCAGCGGGAATGTCCTGTGAAATGATTGTAATATTTAAAACCCATGGTAAGCTGATATCATTACTTCATGTAGGATATTTCTGTCTTTAAACAACGTCACAATTTATTCAATATATACCGTAGTTATGTGGATTGTTATGTAAAAACACATTATACACATATAGATATTTTTCTTCTATAGATTTATAATTGTACAGAGCCAATACTAGCGCCAGCATTATGCCCCCATAATTCATCGAGCTATAGTCATCGGATAACTGATCGTGCTGTAGTGCCCCCATAATTAATCCTGCTGTAGTGCCCCCATAACTGATCGTGCTGTAGTGCCCCCATAATTAATCCTGCTGTAGTGCCCCCATAACTGATCGTGCTGTAGTGCCCCCATAATTAATCCTGCTGTAGTGCCCCCATAACTGATCCTGCTGTAGTGCCCCATAATTAATCCTGCTGTAGTGCCCCCATAACTGATCGTGCTGTAGTGCCCCCATAATTAATCCTGCTGTAGTGCCCCCATAACTGATCCTGCTGTAGTGCCCCCATAATTAATCCTGCTGTAGTGCCCCCATAACTGATCATGCTGTAGTGCCCCCATAATTAATCCTGCTGTAGTGCCCCCATAACTGATCCTGCTGTAGTGCCCCATAATTAATCCTGCTGTAGTGCCCCCATAACTGATCATGCTGTAGTGCCCCCATAATTAATCCTGCTGTAGTGCCCCCATAACTGATCCTGCTGTAGTGCCCCCATAATTAATCCTGCTGTAGTGCCCCATAACTGATCATGCTGTAGTGCCCCCATAATTAATCCTGCTGTAGTGCCCCATAACTGATCCTGCTGTAGTGCCCCCATAATTAATCCTGCTGTAGTGCCCCATAACTGATCATGCTGTAGTGCCCCCATAATTAATCCTGCTGTAGTGCCCCCATAACTGATCCTGCTGTAGTGCCCCCATAATTAATCCTGCTGTAGTGCCCCCATAACTGATCCTGCTGTAGTGCCCCCATAACTGAACTGATCCTGCTGTAGTGCCCCCATAACTGATCTGTTGTACATCCTATAACTGCTTGAGCTATAATTCTCTCTCTATGCGGCCCATATTCAACAGACCATTCAGCAGATTTGGCTTTCAATACCATCTTTATGCTGATAACACACAAACTATACACATCATCCCTAACCTTACCCCGCTGTATTACAGAACGCCAATGACTGTCTAACAACAGTTTCCAATATCATGTCCAATCTCTACTGAAACCTAACTTTTCCAAAACTGAACTTCTTATCCCACCCTTCAATAACCTCCCTAAATCTAACATCTCCCTCTCGGTGTGCGACACCACGATAACACCTAGGCAGCAGGCTCGCTGTCTGGGTGTTACTTTTGATGCTGATCTTTCATTCACTTTCTATATACAATCTCTCATCCACTCTTGTCGCCTGCAACTGAAGAACATCTCTAGAATCTGCCCCTTCCGCACCCTGGAGACTACTAAAACCCTCACAGTGGCCCTGATCCACTCTCGCCTTGATTACTGCAATTCTCTATTAATTGGACTCTCCCTCACTAGACTCCCCCCTCTCCAATCCATCCTTAATGCAGCAGCCAGGGACACCTATATGGCTAACCGTTAGTCGGATGCTTCTGCTCTGTGCCAGTCATTGTACTGGCTGCCCATTACCCTATAGGATCCAATTCAAATTGCTTGTTCTCACCCACAAAGCTCCTCACAGCGCAGCTCCTCCCTACCTCTCCCCCCTCATCTCTGTCTATCACGCCACCCGTTCTCTTCGCTCAGGGAGTGACTTGAGACTGAAGGCCACGTCACACGCATCAATCTAATGAACGATTTTGTTATTGATCACATGCACGCTCGACCGCTAACAAAATCGTTCAGATCGCTGGTGAGCTGTCACACAGGCAGACTCACCAGCGATCAGTGGACCATCGACATCGTGTTAATGATTTAAATATTGTTTCCACGATGTCTTGCTCCCGCTGCCAGTCTGCGGTAAGCGGGAGCAGGTGGTCTCCAAGGTAAACAGCGGGTATCTAGGCAGAGCGCGCCTACTAGGGTCCTAGTTACCCGCTGTGTACCTTGGATACCAGCCCGTGAGCGGAGAGGCTGGTAACCAAGGTATACTTCAGGTATCTAGGCAGAGCGCGCTGCCTAGATACCCACTGTTTACTTTGGAGATCAGCTCCCAGCGCTTGCAGAGAGTCGCTGGGAGCTGCCTTATCCGTCGTCTCCCGGTGTCACACGCAGCATCGCCACCGGGCGACCAACGATAGATTTGAGGTCCTTGCCTCAAATCAAACGATGAACGATCAGACGACTGATCATTCATTGTTTGTAGTGTCACACGCCACGATGTCGTTTCGACATTCGTTCAAGTGTCACAAAACACGTGACATTTGAACGATATCGGCAACGATATCGTTGCATGTGAAGGTACCTTAACATCTGCACTAATCCGAACCTCCCATTCCTGGCTCCAAGACTTCTCCCAAGCTGCACCAATTCTCTGGAATGCTCTACCCCAAGAAATTTTATGTCTATCCACAACTTACATAGTTTTAGGCGCTCCCTAAAAACACATCTTTTCAGAGCGGTCTATCATTCTCCTAATCGAAGTCATTCAGACATAGGTTATCTACTACTTCCCTGAACATAACTGTCAAACTCCATCAAACCCAAAAGCTCTACACAGACCGGCTGGTGGCCACTTACTCCACTCTCACCTATTCCACATTTCCTCAAGATGGCTGGACCATGATTGTAAATAAGCCCCTGTACTTTGTGTCACCCCCACCTTATTGTAGATTGTAAGCTTTGCGAACAAGGTTGTCATTATTTATTTAATTCATTATTTATTTTCAAGTATTGTATTTCCAAAACTGTTTTTTAAAAAACTGTTTGTTTGTACAAGAACCTCTGAATTGGGAAGCGCTGCGGACTATGTTGGCGCTATGTAAATAAAGATTATTATTATTATATCTCATCAATATTCAGTGCCCCCATCCTGCTATAATTTACCCACATCTGATCGGGATATAGTGTCACTATGTCTGACTGAGCGATAATCCCCAATAACTCCCCTGAATATAGTGCCCCCATTAATTAGAATCTGGTAATATCCAGGACCTGGAATGGTTTGATAGACACTTGAAGGAAGAAAAGATAGAAATGAGAAGCTTTTGTGTTTGCTGACTGTGTCTAACGATTAATCATTATTTAGATTAATGAGGATCTAGAAGGAGAAGTGATGATGCTGGCGCAAACCGGGCCCTTCTCTATTCCAGTCAAATGTGCAACGAAAAAGTGTGAGGTACGCTGACTACCGCTGTATGCAGGACATAGCGAGATTGCAATCATCCGAATACACGTTACCCTTTGTACTTCCATTCCAGAATACTGTACGGCCTTAAAGTCTGCAATTACTGTATGAGACTGAAAAGTTGCAAATCTTCATAGAGCGTAGTATGTATGCTGTTAGAATTCTCAGGTGCCAGGAACGGGCAATTTGCATACTTCCAGCCACATTCCAACTAGACGTATTGCACACGTGTAGTCTTCATGTGACTGCTTGTATCCAAATTGCATACATACAGTCACACGCCCGCCAGCTCCTAGCACTGGAGAATCCTGACACCATGCGTACAGCGCACTGTGAGCGTGACTACAAACCTGTATCCCGAGGCCCGACACACCCTTTAGAACAGGGGGGTGGGGAACTATTTTTCTGCCGAGGGCCATTTGGAAATCTCTACAATCCTTCGGGGGCCATACAAAATTATCAACTTGAAAATTACCCGCTATATTTGGTTAAACAAACAACTCACCCTACTGTGGTGGCTGGGGCTCTTCTCCTTGGTGCGGGTGATATTGGTCATGTTGTGTCTCAACTGCTTTTCCAGGTTTGCTTGAGCCACAGACATCACAGGAGAGGCTGGGGGCATATACCTCACTGGGGAGGCCGAGGTGGGGCATAGAGATCACTGGAGAGCTGGAGTTAAAGGGCAGACAGTCGGCAAAACGCGTCTGCCAGCCTGAGCACTGCGGTCCCCAGGAATCTGCTCAGGGGCCGCAAAAAGGTGACCGAGGGCCGCATTCGGCCCGGGGGCCTGAGGTTCCCCACCCTTGCTTTAGAGGGTCAGACATTTACTTATAGGATAGCTGCCTTCAATGGCTGGCGCTGGAGTGAGTACTCCTTCTGGCAGAGAGCTCATTTTCATACCTTTTCCAGAGGGAGCTTTTCATTGTTTGTAATACTCCCAATGCTACAGGTAGAAATGCAGCCTTCTGAAACCAGGAATATTTACAGCAAATTGCCCATGTTGTTTAGGCTTTTTAGCTTCTCCGTGTGCATCTTGCTCCTTATCAGAGCGGTTATTATAATTTTGTGATAACCTTTCAGTAGGACATCGATTTGACTTACAATGATAAATCAGATGCCTGTTTATGTATCATTAAATGTTATTAACGGTATAGATACTTAAAGTATAAAGCATCTATAAATAACGTCATATGACTGTGATATATGGGCTCTCAACATAGAAGCATGTATTTATAATACGTTATCAATATAATTCATTTTGGAAGGTATAAATGTCATAAATATTAATGGTTATCTGACCAGAGACATATTTTACAGCTGGTCATAGATAAGAGATGTATTGATTTTGGAACGCATGTCATCGGAGAGACCGTCACCCAGTATATCACATTGACAAATAGAGGCGCTCTTGGGACAAGGTTTTATGTAAAGCAAATTTACACAAGCAAATGATGCACAGAAGACGCCTCTACACGTCCCTCTGAGGCCATGGTAAGTAGGAAACCAAGTGTGCTGCTGCCAATACAGACATGGATCTTGCAAACTGAACCACATCTGATTTATATAGGTAGATTCAAGCCATATTTGCACAGATATAGCCCTTAATTACAGTTGCAGGGAGTGGGGCACACGCCTCAATTAACGCAAAGTTGTGTCTCACCATTTGTGGCCATTATATAACTTGTATGGTTACCTTTACACGCCGCGGAGGCAGGTGGATACATCCCGCTACAGGCTACAAATGTCGCTTTTGTAGCGCCCATATCGCCCGGGCCCGTAGCGGCGTCTGAAGACGTGAGAGACAGCCGGCGACAGATACATCTGTTTCCTAGCTTGCTCGAAAACTGATGGCTACAACGCCGATGGTAGCGAACTGTATCGGCGTGTAAAGAAGCAACGGAAGGGAACTCTGGACACCGGGGGTGTAGCCTGCAATGTAGCTAAGGCGTGGACACAGGCTCCGGGATACCGCGCCCCATCACCGTCATTGGGGAAGCTCCTGCATGACGATTGGTAGTCCGCTGCCTAGGGCGGGCATATTTAAGGAGCTGACCAGTCACACTACACAATCGCTCGAGCGTGCTGTATTTCTCAGCCTCCTGCGATGCCTGGCCAATCAGGGATGATATTGCGCTGTCCTATCATCGTACGGACGGCTCGTAATCCAAGATTGTGGCACGCCTATGTGCTGTCCCTGCTGCACAGGTCCGCCCATATAAGCTTATTGTAGCGCTGTGTAAATGTGGTACGCTAAGCTACAGCTGGCTACTTGAGACACCCGGCGATGTAGCTAGCTATAGATGTAGGTGGCGTTAGCGCACCTTATGGCGGCGTGTAAAGAGGGTGCGTTGACCGTTTGTAGCCGTTTGAGCGTGCTCGTGCCGTGAAGTAGCGGGATGTATCCAGCCTGCCGTCGCGGCGTGTAAGGTACCAGTAGTCTGCGTTATTAATCGTTTTCCCAAACTGTACGCTCTATCTCGATTTTGAGTTATCTCTGAGCTGTGGGTGGGCATTAGCTTCTAAAAATGTCTCACATATAGTGCACACAACACAGACATGAGCAGTCTTGCTCTCCTTTCTATTATAAACACACAGGACAAGCAGCAGCAGTTTGGAGGACAATATACAGTAGTACTGAGCAATGTATCTGTGAATCCAGCACAGAAGTTTAATAAATTTGCTAGCTGCTGCAGCAGGATCTGTCTGTGTCTGCCTGCTCTCACTGTGCTGAATTCTCCTCAATCCTCCTCCCTATTCCAGCTCCAGATACTTTAATAGGATCTTTAACCTGTGGTCAGGTAGCAGTTTGAAATATGTGATGGCGGCCATTCTATCCGTGTGATTCTTGGAAAAAGCTTTCCTTTTCCCATTCCCCTACTTTAATGATTTTATCACATACTCGCAGAACTCCTTTAAGGATGGCAATTTTTTCAAAATGCAAAACGATAGCAATAATAACATTTTATTTATTAATGCGGGTATATGGTGGGTTATATTTTACTGGACTTTACAAGTGCTTTGATGCTATAATGTGTATTCAGCCCTTCCCCACTTACTCTTTACACATTACACTCCAGAGAGTCTGATATTTAATTACTGTGGACATGTCCTTACTTGGTCATTTAGTCCTCTGCCTGACAATGTGTGTTCTGGTTTTGGATTTTGGGAGGTGGTTGAGGAAGGAGAAGGTGTAAGATTTGAGTCCTTCTGTGGGCAGGCAGAAACGATTTAGTCTTTTGTTTGGGACGCTGAAGCCAAGGTGAGCTCTCCAGAGGCATGGGAGGGCCAACTGGATTTACCTGGATATTTCCAGTATTCTGATGGATTGTTTTATGGATTTTTATGTTTTTCAAGCAATAAAAGGTTCTTGGGCTGTGCACGCATCTCTCGCTCTGTTGATAATGGGATACCAGAGAAGGACGCATGACAGCAGAAATCTATAATTCAAGTGATTATGTTAAAAACAAATTATTTAATTGAAATGTAATACCAAACCGTGAAGGTATCGGTTTTATGATATTGCCATTCGGTGGTCACATACAGAAAATTCTAGCATAAAAAACTCTCAACATAGTATAGCAAACGGTGGCACTAATCCGACAGATGTAGGCAGCTGTAGTAGAACGGAGGACATTTGGTATGGCAGCTATACTTACAAATGTATAGTCATGTCACTATCGGGGGTGGAGGTTGCTTTAATCAGGATACATTTTACTTAGCTGAGAACATGACATAACTATGAGCCAAGAGGAAGGATGACTTAAGCCACTGTCAGATCCCATGTGTGCCCAATACACATTCAGGTAAGGTGCCATTGCCAGTTTTTACTATTAGTTCAGCCACTATAACCAAGAAGTAAAATGGCAATTTGCATTTGAATCCTTATGAAAATTCTGAAATGAAAAGAAGTCTGTATTTTTTCAGACTATAAGATGCACCTTACCATAAGATACACCTAGGTTTGACAGAAGAAAATGGGAAAAATGTATCTTTCCTATAAATCTATAGTTGAGATTTCTCTGCAGTGTGTGCATTATGCACACGTAGCTCTGCTACATGAACAGTTACACTTACATATGCAGCTCTGCCAAATGTACAGTTACATTTACATACACAGCACTGCCACAAAGCACAGTTACACTTACAAACAGAGCTCTGCTACATGCACATTTACACTTACATACACAGCTCTGCTATATGCACAGTTACACTTACATACATATCTCTCTGCAACTGTACATGCACAGTTACACTTACAAACAGAGCTCTGCTACATGCACAATTACACTTACATACCAGCTCTGCTACATACACAGTTAGACTTACATCACAGCTCTGCAACTGTACATGCACAGTTACACTTACAAACAGAGCTCTACTACATGCACAATTACACTTACATACACAGCTCAGCAACTGTACTGCACAGTTACTATTTACATACACAGCTCTGCTACATGCACAGTTACACTTACATACACAGCTCTGCTACATGCACAGTGACACTTAGTTACACAGCTCTGCTACATGCACTGTTATACTTACATTCACAGCTCCACAAACTGTACATGCACAGTTACATTTTACATACACAGCTCTGCTACATGCACAGTTATACTTACATACATGGCTCTGCTACATTCACAATTACACTTACATACACAGCTCTGCTACATGCCCTGTTACACTTACATTCACAGCCCTGCTCCATGCACAGTTACACTTACACTGCTTTGCTCCATGGACATGTTGTCAGCAGTCTCCTCAGCACAGGAGCTGCCTCTGCTCTTTAAGATACACACTTTTTAGCAGGAATTTATAATGTTAAAAAGTAAGTTATATGTGTAAAAAATATGGTATTGTTGACTATTTGTCATTGTATGTTGTATTTCACAGATGCCTTCAACTACAATTGACAACATATCCTAGATGCAGAAGAGAACGTCTCGCCAGAAGTTAATGATCAAATTACCGAGATCCAAAGTCGGCTCAATCAGATGTAGTGTTTGAAGGAACCAGTCCTCAAGGAGAAGATCCGAAAGCCCAAAAGGTTGTACAAATTCTGCAATAGGTCTAGTTATTTATTTTACATTGCTTGTGCCTATTGTGTTATATTTGAAGGGAACCAGTCACATGACGCATGCCGCTGGAACCAGGGTCAGTATGAATCAGAGACAGGCTCCTGCATTATAATTATAAATGTTTTACTCTGAAACACAGAGAATAACATAGCTAAAAAGCTCAGTGGGGGACAAAGTGACTAAGGATCAAGAGTCAAAACAATACAATCAAGTTTTGGATCCAGTGGCGGGTTTAACAAATTGCAAAAAGAACTAAAAGTTAGATCGATCAGAATGTGTCCAGAAATACCAGAATGCCCATATTATATCTTTAAAGAAAATCTGTCATCAGGGTTTTTACTATATAATCTCAGAACAGCAGGATGTAGAGGCAAACATCCTGATTCCAGCGATGTATCACTTACTAAGCTGTTGCTGTATGTTGTATGTTTCATGTTTCATCGTCTCTGTCAGGTCTCACTATATGAAAGTGCATTAGTTGTCACATTTGGCTATTAAAATGACAACTGTATTGTCTCCTAATAGTGCCACTCTTGCTGTCCCTATAGCAGTCCCATCAGGAGCACCATAATTAGTACATATCAAGTGCCTTTTTTTCAGAGGAAAACACTTTTCACCTATCCACAGGATAGCTATTAACTGGTAACCAGTTGGGATTCAACCTTTGGTAAACCCGCACCGATCAGCAGAAGGGGGCACTTTTATCCTTGCTAAAATTGTGCTCTATTCATTTCCTATAGGGCTCTGAGCAATGCACTTAGCTTTTTTTCTGTAGCCTCATTGAAAATGAATGGAGCGTTGGTCGATCATGCAAAATTCTGCAACATTCTGTAATAAGGAGTAAAGTTGCCCGTTGGGTCTAATAAAATTCCGATGTTGTTGGATCCCTACTGATAAGTCAGTTATCGCCTATCCTCCTTTCTACACAAACTGATGGAGATGGCCCCATTACTCAGTGCTTGACTCTCATATACAGTATCGTCTTTCCTAACACTCAGAATTTCAGCCAGAGCCTACCTCCTGGTCACTTCTTCTATTTCTTGTCCCCTTTCCTCCCAGATGAAAGTGATCCACAAGCTTCCCGCCAATTGTTGTGACTAGTGATGAGCGAGCGCTATCATGCTCCGGTGCTCTGTACTCTAAACGAGCAGCTGGATGCTTGGACAGGTTCTACTGGAGTACGGAGCATAAAGGAAATTAATGAAGACTTGAGAATTTTTCCAGAAGATCTTCCCATTGACTTCCATTTTTCGGTACATGAGTGAGCCTGTCCCAAGCGTCCATCCTCCTTGTTTCGAGTACGAAGCATGGAAGTGCTTACTCATCACTGTTGCTGACATGTTGCTCCCTTTTTCCTGGACGAAGCCATTAAGTCACAGACAGCTCACCACCCGGAATAATCAGTGATTTGTTACATTTTTGCAAGATATACCCAAATTCTGGAACCACTATTGTAATTTTATAAGTAGGGTCTCTGCTCTCACTAAGTGTGGATACAATGTGGTGCCATTTGGTATTATCAGCCCACTCGTAAACGAGAAACTTTGGATTATATGAAAGTGCACATATTAATTATAGGACCTTATTTTTTGTACTAGGTGTCAATGAAGAATCGGCTGTGGTGGATGAGGTTTGCAGGAGGATTCTCTGGAAGAAGGAGCTGATATCAAGCTGGGGGAGGTAGAGATCAGGGATGAGTCAGTGAAAGGTGTCCAATTTGGGCATGAAATTTTTGCCATTCGTCACTCATTCTGGTAATTACGGTATCCCTATAATATGTGACTTGTAATGTTACATTTTTTATGTGAATTGTAGCTGCCGTTTTTGTTCGGATCCTTTGCCTTAGGCTGCCTTCAGATTTGCAGATGCCTCCGCAGCGTTTTGCGGAGGCATCTGCAAGCATCTGATGCAGACGGCAGCCCCTATGTTTATAATGGAGCGCACGGCGGTCTGCAGATGCTTGCAGACCGCCGTTGCGCACCCATTCATCCTATATGGGATCTGTGCGCAGGCAGATGCCTGCGCACAATCACACACTCTCGCCCGCACCGGGGACGCAACATGTCGCGTCCGTGGTGGCGGACGAGAGTGTGGATCTGTACGCAGGCATCTGCCTGCGCACAGATCACATATAGGAGTGAATGGTGCGCACGGCGGTCTGCAAGCATCTGCAGACAGCCGTGCGCTCCATTATAACGCTGCGGAGGCATCTGCAAATCTGAAGGCAGCCTTAATACTTAAAGGGGTTGTCCACTACTTTATAACCTACCCCAATCTTTTCTAACAGCTGAAGATAAGCAGTGGATAAGTACAAGTTGGTGATAGCATTTTGCAATCAGAATACCTCTTAACCCCTTCACCCCCGGGGCCTATTTTGACCCAATGACCAGGCCATTTTTGTCAATTCTGACCGGTGTCCCTTTATGAGGTTATATCTCTGGAACGCTTCATTGGATCTGAGGGATCTGAATTGTTTTAGACATATTGGGCTTCATGTTTTGTATTAAATTTAGGTCGAAAAATTTTTGTGATTATTTGTGAAAAAATCAAAAATCTGGCAAAACTTTGAAAATTTAGCAATTTTCAAAATTATGAATTTTTATTCTGCTAAACCAGAGAGTTATGTGCCAAAAATAGTTCATAAATAACATTTCCCACATGTCTACTTTAATCAGCACAATTTTGGAAAAAAAAAAAATTTTCGTTCGGAAGTTATAAGGGTTCATATTCATCAGCAATTTTTCATTTTTCCAGCAAAATTTACAAAGCCATTTTTTTTTAGTGACACATCAATTTGAAGTCTTTTTGAGGGGTTTACATGAAAAAAACACCCAAAAGTGACACCATTCCAAAAACTGCACCCCTCAAGCTACTCAAGACTACATTCAAGAAGAATTTTTAACCCTTCAGGTGCTTCACGGGAACTAAAGCAAAGTGGAAGGAAAAAATGGTAATTTTAATTTTTCCAACAAAAAAATGTTTCTTTCAGCCTAAATTCTTTTCATTTTCCCCCATGGGCAACAGGATAAAATGGATCGAAAAAATTGTTGGGCAATTTTCCTGAGTACACCGATACCTCATATGTGGTCATAAACAACTGTTTGGGCGCACAGCAGGGTCAGAAGGGAAGAAGCGCAATTTGACTTTTGGAGCTAATTTTCCATTCAAAAGTCAAATGATGCTCCTTCACTTCTGAGCCCTGCTGTGCGCCCCAAACAGTGGTTTATGGACCAATATGAGGTATCGGTTGTACTCAGGAGAAATTGCCCAACAATTTTTAGTATTATTTTATCCTGTTCCCCATGTGAAAATGAAAAAAATTTAGGCTAAAAGAAAATGTTTGTTTGGAAAAAAAAGAGTAATTTTTCATTTTTACGGATGAATTTGTGAAGCACCTTTGGGGGTTTAAAAAGCTCACCACCCATCTAGATAAGTTCCCTGGGGGCTCTAGATTCCCAAATGGGGTCACTTGTGGGGAGCTCCAAAGTTTAGGCACACAGGGTCTCCAAACGCAACATGGTGTCCTAACAATTTGAGCTGATTTTTCAGTCAAATTGTTAGCGGACACCCTGTTGAATTTGGAGAGCCCTGTATGCCTAAACATTTGGAGCTCCCCCACAAGTGACCCCATTTTGGAAACTAGACCCCCCCAGGGAACTTATCTAGATGGGTGGTGAGCATTTTTAACACCGGTGCTTCATGAAATAATCTGTAAAAATGAAAAAAGAAATTTTTGTGGAAAAAAAATACTTATTCAATTTTACAGATGAATTTGTGAAGCACCTGGGGGTTCAAAATGCTAAACAACCCATTAGATAAGTTCCCTGGGAGGTCTAGTTCCAAAATGGGGTCACTTGTGGGGGAGCTCTAATGTTTAGGAACCCAGGGGCTCTCCATACGCGACATGGTGTCCGCTAACTATTGGAATTGTTAGCGGACACCATGTCGCGTGTGGAGAGCCCCTTGTGTGCCTAAACATTGGAGCTCCCCCACAAGTTACCCCATTTGGAAACTAGACCCCCCAAGGAATGCATTAGATGCATAGTGAGCACTTTGAAAACCCCCCGGTGCTTCACAAATTGATCCGTAACAAGGAAAAAGTACTTTTTTTTCACACAAATTTTCTTTTTTTCATTCCAGACATTCCCCAACCTGTGTCTCCTCCCCATCATCCTATAGAATGTAAGCCCCTGAGGGCAGGGTCCTCGCCTCTCTGTACCAGTCTGTCATTGTTAATTTGCTCACTGTAACCTATATCTGTATATTGTATGTAACCCTTCTCATGTACAGGACCATGGAATTAATGGTGTTATATAAATATATCATAATAAAATAGAGCTTCTATAGATCTGGAGCTCAGGACTGATTTTCTGGCACTGAATATTTAAGGATTCCTTCACAGTCAGTAAATTTAGTTGTTTGGGAGATGTGGGGGGGGTAGGGTTTGTTCTTTTTTTTTTCCCTGCCGTGGGCATAGATGCTTCCATATCACTGTTTTTGTTGCCAAGATTGCTTTTTCTTTCTTCCCTTCCGCAATTTTGTTCCATGCTGATTTTGTTTTGTTGGATGTCATCTATATTGCAGGTGACAGATGGAGAGATCGGACCCTTTTCCTCTGTGAAATTACCAGTTATATTCACTCCAACCTTTCCAGGAAAATCAAGTTCATTTCTTGAGATTACCTTTGAAAACCAAAGTTGCAAAAACCGTTAAGTAGCATTTTTGAATCTTTTGAAGTGGATACAAATGTACTAGTGATTCTCAATGGAATGAGAATATCATCAACAATTAATTTATCTCAGCAATTCAAATCAAAAAGTGAAACACTTATTATTATATAGAGTCAATTACACACAGAGGGATCCATTTCATGACTTTTTTTCTGTTAATGTTGATGATTATGGCTTACAGCCAATGAAAAACAAAAGGTCATTTATCTCAGAAAATTGAAGTAGGGAGGATGAAGGGTTA